>LAZP02000406.1:365-18561 GCA_001272575.2 Ophiocordyceps unilateralis
AAAAAAGAAAGAGAGAAAGAGAGACAAGAGAGCTGTGTACAACTCTCAGGCAGCGTAGTAGCGGAAGCCGCCGCGCATGGACCGCCTGACGTTGGCGGCAGACATCTTCAGCTCGGCAGACTCGCCGGGAGTGCAGGCCGTGCCGGCGGCCATGTTCTGAACGACGGACCACTGCCCGCTAGCGCAACGCTGGAAGGACTTGCCCAGACAGTTCCAAGTTCCCTCTGGCGAGCAGGCCGTTCCCGCGGCGTGGCCCTCGGACGGCGCCGTGCCATTGCCCGGGGCGGCTGGGGCCTCGGGGGTGGGAGCGGCGGCCTGGCTCGGCGCCGAAGGAGAGTCGCTGACGGTGGCGAAGACGGCGCCGGGGACGCTGGCTTCGTAGGCCGCCGACGTGGTCGCCGCCGTGGGCTGGGGGGCAGCGTAGCTCGGGGCGCCCACGCTGGTCTCGTACGAGGACGAGGGGGCGGCTTCCGAGGACGGCTCGGGCTTGTAAGAGGGCTTCTCAGCCGGAGGCGAGGGCTTCTCGGCTGGGGGCGAGGGCTTGGCCGTGGGGGGCGGCTGGTAGCTGCCCCCTCCTTGGTTTCCGCCGCCGCCGGAGTTGCCAGTCGGGCACGAGCCGGTTGGGGGCGCAAAGGCAGAGGTGGCACCGTTGAAGCGGTCGACGTCCTTGCCCGGGTTGGGGAACTGCACATCTTTGCCAGACTCGGTGCCACATCCCTTGCCGACGTTGGCGACAAACATGTCCGGCAGCGACTCGAGATAACCCTGCGAGCCACCGGAGCCCGTGACGCTGACGGGCGCACAGTTCATGTACATCTCTCGGTTGCCGATCTTGTTGAACCAGGTCCACGCCAGCGTGTAGTTTCCGGCAGCGAGCTCGGTGGGAATGGTGTAGTCGTACTTGTAGGGAGTGTCGGCGCCAGCGCCTCCTCCCATGTTGCCGCCCTGGTTCTTGGCGGGACAGCCGCCCTCAATGGACTTGATGACCTTCCAGACCGAATTCTTGGTCGGCTTGAGGTCCGTCGTCATCGACACTTGGCACGAGCCTCCGCCGTGGACGGCCGAGCCGCGGAACTCGAGCTGCTGCGTACTGCCCTGCTTGTAGACGTTGCTGGCGCCGTCGGCATCGTAGACGCCGCTGCGCTGCTTGCAGGGGAAGTCGGAGCCGTCGTTGGCCAGGGGGCTGTTGGTGAGGCTCGACTTGCCAAACGGCACGGGGTTGCTGATCATGATGTGGGCGCTGCCAGTGGCGGCCAGGCCGGCGACAGTGATGGCCTTGAGCATCATTTCGAAGGTGATATCGATATGTCCAAGGATGTCGAGAAAAACGGGGTTGCCAAGAGGTCGATGTTCTTCACCGTTCCAGACGATGAGAGACTCGGCGGGCTGTAGAGTTTGGCTGGTATCTATATTTCTTTTCTCCTTCAAAAGAGGAGGAAGGGAAAAAAAATTTGGGTGGTCGGATCAAGGTGTCGAGACCAAGAGGGAATGTAAGGTCCGCAGAAGACGGTTGGGAAGCGAACAGATGGCTGCGACAATAGAAGAGTCAGAATGAAGAATTGGCAGACAATGGGGTATTGCAATGACGGTTCAGATGCTGGGGCCTTTCATCCAGAACCAATAGGGCCACGAGAACAAACATGGCAAGACGTTAAAGAAAAAAAAGTTGAAGGGTGAACAGAACAGGCTCACCACAGGCAAACACATTCACCCCGACGCAGGGGCACTACATATACTTGGCATGGAATGATATGAAAACACAAGGCTAGACAGGCCGTGAAGAGGCAAAACAAAAAATCGGGGGAGGGGCTGTAATTCTGAAATGGGAAAATGAAAAGCCTGCCACTTTGCTCAAGTACCTAGCCGAAGCGCCGAGCGACGAGGGAACGTATTACTCACTCACTCTTTGAACGTGGCCGTTTGGAACGGAGACTCTGGCGTGGCACAACAGTCGTGAGACTGTTGTCTTTTTCAGTCGTTTCAGATGAAGAATAACGGCGACAAGCAAACAGCAACGAGGTCTAGCCTCGGAAGAAGACGCGAAAAGAACAAGTGACGAGAGGGAAAGGAAGTCGTTCTTGACGACAGGCACCTCTGGACAGGAGAGAAAAGAATGAGATGGAGAGCTGGCTTGGCAGAGGAGGAGGCAGGCGAGCAGAGACGAAGAGTCTTATATCGGTCTTCTCCCTACCCTCCTTCCTCCTCCAGCCCTAGCCTCCGACAGACATCCAGGGGCTTGAGGATTAGATGGTAAACCAAGCGCCAATGGAAAGGAACAAGGGTCTATCGACTAGAAAGAGAGTGATCGAAGCCCCACGAGAACAAGCGCCCTGGAATGGCACGCACACATGTCATTCATTTGACGTGAGACAAGCAAGGTAGCGCCGTCGTTGAACGACCAGTGGCGGCGGGAATTAAAAAAAAAAACAAAATCGAAAAAGAAAAGGCCATGTTTCAAAGCGCGGTAGGCGGGCCATGGTGCCGCACGAAGTTCAAGGGGAGGAAACTGGATGATAGGCTGAGCCGGCGGTTTCACTGCCACAAGGTCGAGAGCCGAACGCCAGGGTGGTCGCGCCCCCCCTGAAGATCCTCTGGGTTGACGGGATTCCCTGCAGGGATGCGCCGCATCGCGGGTAGAGGGACCAAGCGCCGTCCCGCAGCGCTACGACGATTGGATTCGAGGTGTGGCTAAGCAGCGCCGGGCCGGACATCAGGCCGCAGATTGAGACAGGCCAACCGGCCGGCGCCAAATGGGAAAAAAAAAAGATACCAGTGATTAGTGTCGCAGCGTCGTGGCTGGGTGAGTTACCGGGAGGACCGAGAATTGTAATTGATCGCGCACAGCCGTATTGAATATCGAATTATCACTTCGCTTTCATTCTATTTTGTCGTGAGCTGCCAGACTGCGGCGGGAGAGGAGCGAGCCCCGAGGTTACATCGAGACATGAAGAGGCGTCCATGTCGGGCCGTTTGCACTTGTCAAAGTCAAGCCACCGAACCACAGACCTGCTTGGGATGGATGGGCTGCCGACGCGTCGGCCAATCGCCGTGACGCCGTCCCTTTCCTTGGTCCCATCATGGGTCGGGGCGGCAGATCCTTGCCCGTCTGCTGCGGGGATTGGCCATCGACCCAAGTTTCATCCCCTTTTGGATCGCGCCACCCCTTGGCTTGTGGTTGCAAGCGGCCCCGCTGAACGAACGGGGCCATTTCGTTGTAGACGGTACCAAAAGGTAGCTTCGATCGCTGACGCGTGATGCGAGTTGCACCGCGGCTGGCTGCTGCGTTTGCGTCGACGCTGTCTGTTGGCGCCACCATGATGAGAAAAGGAGGAAGGAAGGTATCAAGGCAAACTCTTCATCCCCCCTCTTTTCTCAGTCAGCCATCAGATGGACGCTGATAGGGCTCCAGCACGTGCTCCGGCTGCGTATCGCAGTTCTCCTCCTCAGCACCAACGTGCGTACAATGGCATTCTTCCTCTCCCCAAACCGGCTTGCAGACTGCGCCAGTCTAGGTAGGCACGCACGGGCACAGATCTGATACAACCGTTGTTGCTCAAGATAGTTCAGAAGCAAACAACGTGCTCACATGACGCTCACCTCCCTTGACGACATACTATAGCAAGACAAGCGCCGAAGACTTCGACATGTTTGGCTCCTTACGCGTCGCTCGCTGCGCTTCTCATGGCCCGGGACGCTCACGCGACGCTACTCTACGAATAGTCGAGACTGTCTTGTCAGTAATGACGCCCTTGGGTCGGCCGACTTTTCTCCGTCTGGACGGTTTTACCTCTGCTATGCCTCTCGTTACCTTTCAATATTGCGACGACCTCTGACGTAGCTCTTTTCCTCACACCAGCCCCCCCCCTTTCTTCTTCCTCGTCCCCTTCCTCCTCCAAGAGTGTCCACCTACTTCCCACCCCGCCGCCACTTCCGGGCCCGGCCTTTTACGTCGACTGAACAAGTGACGTCGTAACAATGGATTTGTCGCCTTCACTTTAAAATACAGTAGATATAATGTTTCGCGCCCATTTCCTACGCGACAAATTAAGGCCCGTAGGATCATGTCTGCGTTGCAGAAATCGAGCCGCAAACGTCAAGACTCTACAGACATCCGCTCCTTGCTATCAAAGGTATGGTTAACCCTACATGCATGCATATACACACATAAGCAATTAAGTGGCATCACATCAAGAGGTCCTCGTCGCAAACTTCGCGGCTTGAGATCCCTGCCTCCTTCGCCTCGTAACCCTGGTCCTGTTCCTTTTCGTTCTTTGTTCGGGGGTTCGGGAAACACCCGTCTGCCGCTCATGTTGTATTGCTTGCATCTCACAGCGATGATCAACCTGTTTTTAACCAGCGGGGGCACTGCATGGATCCAAGTCCCTCAAATTTGCTGCCCTCCTATGTCAAACCCCCATCGCTTCCATCCCAGTAAAATTAAACCACGGTTTAACATGCCGGATCAAGACTCCAACCTTTCCGTTCACGTCAGCTTCCTGCCTCGCTCAGCTGTATGATATGCTGCCTTGAGTGCCTTGTAACTCGGCTTCCTTCTTCTTCTCCCGGATCCCGCGCCGGTGCCCGACGAAGCCATCGCCAAGTTAGAGTTTTCCAGCCTGATTAAGTGTACGACCACTAAACATTTTGAAGCAATTAGTCAACTTACCAGCAGTCGGAGGCCTGAATTCTCCTCAGTGGGCGCCGTTGCTCATATCATCGTCGACTGTCCTAAAGACTTGACGGCTCACGAGTCAGCAGACGCAACGTGACCGCGGCAAAAGGGTCCTCTTACCGCCGACCTCGTCCCAGCGCTGTCGGGTCCATACCTCCATCTTCTCTCTACGAAACGCATCAAAATCCCACTCGCCCATCTCAAGCTTCTCGCGATCCAAGAAAACATATACAAAAGTTTTCTTCGTCTCACCAGCAATCTCCTCGTCGCCACGCCTCTCCCGAAGCTGAACCTGAACCTCGACGCGTTCGTACTCGTCGCCCTCAAAAAGGTCCAACTTGTGCATGTTGGCGTCAGTCAGGCCCGTTGCGTAGATACCCCGTACGCTGTGATCCTTTTCAGGCACGATAGCAGGATAGTCGGCGAGCTGCACGCGATGACGGCAGTGGCCGTCCAGTATCGCCGGGGTGAATGTATGGAGATCGCGAATGGGCTGTGGCGGGCGCCGCGTCCCGTAGCACACGCTGAAGAAGATTTCCGGAGCCATCTGCCGAGTAGTGACTATTAGACTCGCCTATAGCTCTGGGGGTGGGGGGGGGGCTTGTCCGGTTACCAGGGTTCCTGGGGCGAGTCAGCGAGGTCACGTCATCCACCGTTAGTCCTGATATCAGACGAACCATAGAAGAAGGCTGAGTGCTCTCCGCTCATTGTTTCGACTCACTGAGCACGTTTCAAGAGGGATGCCACTAGAAAATTCGAGCATGAGCTTGACGAAACAGACTTGTCGGCCTCGTCATCTTTGTGCTACCTTTTCGAGAGCTGGAGCTGGCT
The DNA here is from genome assembly GCA_001272575.2 of Ophiocordyceps unilateralis. Classification (NCBI taxonomy): domain Eukaryota; kingdom Fungi; phylum Ascomycota; class Sordariomycetes; order Hypocreales; family Ophiocordycipitaceae; genus Ophiocordyceps; species Ophiocordyceps unilateralis. The sequence goes on from LAZP02000406.1 coordinate 5,869, forward strand.
GAAGGACGGACTGGTTAGGCTTTCGTCGCACCCTTTCACCATGCCATCGATGCCTATTCAGAGCTGTGTGCGAATAGAAGTCTCCGCGCGTCGCTCGCTCTTCCTGCGCTCAGTAGGTATGCTGACTCACTGCTATATTCGTGAAGAGCGGATACAGAGCGGACATAGGCAGCTCCGAGCTCATGTCTGAACTCTTCGAAAATATTTGCCTTGGTATTTGCTCGGCTAAGAAGACATTGTACGTAGTATTCTTGTGTCGGAAAAGAAGTGTCTAGACTGCCGTCTTCTTGATGAAATTCCCACACACATACGATACGAATACGGTTGAGTGGATAAGGGTAGACAACAGTCACGTGAACAGTCTCCGTTTGAACCGCGGCTTCTTTTCCGGGGTATAGCACCTTGGCAGTACGGAATATCGTTGTTGCCGTGCCTAGCGTTCTTGGTTTTGGCGGCCAGATGCCCCGGCAATTTTCTCGTTTGGAGCTCACTCTTCACGCCTTATACATACCTCACTCAACTGGGATTCACCTTCAACGCCAGGCAAACGCGCGCGGCCCCAACGCAGCCCCGGCTCCGATCAGCACTTTCAAAAAGGCGTTCTACACCATTCTCACAAGTCTCTCTTATTCATCATCTTCTTCTTTTACCGCCTCGTATCCCGCCCCGTCACCGCGACCGTCTCCGACGTCTTCAGCCTTGCGACCTGCCCGCCCCAACGCGGGGCTGAACAAACCCATCTTCGAGCCGCGCGCCATCACAGCCCTCTCGGATGGAATAAAAGCTTGCAGTCTGTAGGGTGCTGGTGATGCAGCCATGGCGGGAACCACAATCGATGACGTCGTGAGGCGTCTCAGCACCACCGATCTAGGTAGGAGATCCTGTCGTCGCAAACCATGGCGTACAAGATGTCGTGACTGACGCCCTCGTCTAATAGATGCAAAGCTGAAACTCGAGGCTGCGACAACTTTACGCGACAGCCTCGACCACTACACCAGCGGATCAATATACATTCCCTTCCTCAAGCGCCTCATCCCCATCTTCATCAGTATCCTTCGCGGGCCTCCCATCTTTCAGAGCAACTCGACGGAGCAGGTGAGGCTTTTCCTCTTCTACGCTCGCGCCTCCCTCTAACTGACTGATTCTACCTCAGAAACTCCGTCACTGTATCCTCGAAGTCCTCCATCGATTACCGACTCAGCCTGCACCGACCGAGCCTTTCGAGCCGTACGCCGAAGAAGTTTGCGACCTGCTAATGCTTCTCGTGCGGACAGACAACGAGGATAATGCGACGCTATGTGTCAAGATCACCTCCGACATTATGCGCCACCAGCACAAGGTTCTCCAGGGCAAGGTGCAGTCCTTCCTCTCCCTCATACAAGAGCTCTTCGAGCAAATGGATAAGGTCGTGAGGGAGCAGCTGGACAATGCACCCTCTGCCGCGGCCTCGCAGCCTGGGGCGCCATCTACACCGGGAAGCTCGCAGATGAGCTTCCAGTCTCCTAGGCCCGGGTCGCCGGTGGCGTCGGTGTCGGACTTGGGAGCAGACCCCCAGCAGCAGAACCGCTCCCTCCTAAGGGGCATGCAGTCATTCAAGGTCCTCTCAGAGTGTCCCATCATCGTCGTTTCCTTATTCCAAATCTACCGCTCCACCGTCGCTCAGAACGTCAAGGCTTTCGTCCCTCTCATTAAGAGCGTGCTGCTGCTCGAGGCCAGCGCCCAGAGACAGGCGCATGCCGAAGCTGCGGCCAAAGGACAAATCTTCACCGGAGTGAGCCCTGCAATTAAGAATAGGGCGGCCTTTGGAGAGTTTATTACGGCCCAAGTCAAGACGATGAGCTTTCTCGCCTACCTCCTCCGGCAGTACTCGCAGCAGCTGACGGATTTCTTGCCGACGCTGCCCGAAGTCGTTGTACGACTGCTCAAGGACTGCCCGCGTGAAAAGTCCGGGACCAGGAAAGAGTTGCTCATTGCCATCAGACACATCATCAACTACAATTTTCGCAAGATATTCCTGCCCAAAATCGATGAACTCTTGGATGAGAGGACCCTAACTGGCGATGGCTTGACGGTGTACGAGACTATGCGTCCCTTGGCGTTCAGCATGCTCGCCGACCTCATCCACCACGTCCGAGACTCCCTGAGCCCGGAGCAGATTCGCAAGACGGTCGAGGTCTATACGAGGAATCTGCAGGACAACTTTCCGGGCACTAGCTTCCAGACCATGAGCGCGAAGCTGCTCTTGAACATGGCCGAGTGCATCGCCAAGCTTCCTAACAAGGTGAATGCGAGGCAATACTTGATCATGATCCTCAACGCCATCGCCGACAAGTTTGCCGCCATGAACCGCCAGTTTCCGAACGCGGTCAAGCTCTCGAGGCAGTACCATCAGCAGGCGGCGGCGGGCACACCTGAGTCCTACCTGGCCGACAAGGAGAACTGTCCTGACTGGGACGAGACGGACATCTTCTCCGCTGTGCCCATCAAGATCTCCAATCCTCGCGATCGGGGGGCTGACCCTCTGGTGGACAACAAGTTTCTTTTCAGGAACCTGTTGAACGGCCTGAAGAACACGTTTTACCAGCTGAGGTCGTGCAACATTGGCACCCCCATCGACCCCGAGAATGCACCGTCGCACTGGCAGGACGTCTCGTACGGCTTTACCGCCGAGGAGGTCAATGTCATCATCAAGCTTTTCAGGGAGGGCACCTACGTCTTCCGGTACTACGAAATTGAGAAGCCGGCGTCCGAGTCCCAATACATGTCGACGGTGGAATACATGGCAAACTTCTACATGGTCTCTAGCACTAAGGAGGAGAAGGACTTGATAGAGACGTTTGCCACCGTCTTCCACTGCATCGACCCCGCGACCTTCCACGAAGTCTTCCAGCAGGAGATCCCTCGGCTGTACGACATGATCTTTGAGCACACGGCGCTGCTGCACATCCCCCAATTTTTTCTTGCAAGCGAGGCCACGTCGCCGAGCTTCTGCGGTATGCTTCTGCAGTTTCTCATGGAGCGCATCGATCAGGTGGGATCGGCCGACGTCAAGAAGTCGTCCATTCTGCTGCGACTTTTCAAGTTGGCTTTTATGGCTGTGACTCTCTTTGCCGGTCAGAACGAGCAAGTCCTTCTGCCGCACGTCGTCAACATCGTCACCAAGTCCATTGAGCTCTCGACCAAGGCAGAAGAGCCCATGAACTACTTCCTCCTCCTTCGCTCTCTCTTCAGGAGCATTGGCGGCGGAAAGTTTGAACAGCTGTATAAACAGATTCTGCCTTTGCTAGAGATGCTTCTGGACGTCCTCAACAACCTCCTCATGGCTGCTCGAAAACCGTCCGAACGGGACTTGTACGTGGAGCTGTGCCTTACCGTCCCCGCGCGGCTCAGTCATTTGCTCCCACACCTGAGCTTCTTGATGCGCCCCTTGGTCGTTGCTCTGCGGGCGGGAACAGACCTTGTCGGTCAAGGCCTGCGGACCTTGGAGCTGTGCGTCGACAACCTCACAGCTGACTATCTGGATCCTATCATGGCCCCGGTCATCGACGAGCTCATGAATGCCCTTTTCAATCACCTCAAGCCACACCCCTACAGCCACTTCCACGCCCACACCACCATGAGGATTCTTGGCAAACTGGGGGGCAGGAATCGCAAGTTCATGTCGGGTGCTGTGCCTCTCACCTGCAAGCCTTTTGCGGACGATTCGAGCAGCTTCGACGTGCGCCTCATCGGATCCAAAAAGGATCGGGCGTTTCCAGCAGATCTCGGCATCGATTCCGCCATTCAGAAGCTAATGGAGGCACCCAGAGTGGGCAAGAGCAGCCAGAACCGCCAGCATGACGAGTACTACAAGACGCAGTCTCTCCACTTCATCATCGCCCAGCTCAAGTTGCGAATCGGTTACGACCAGCTGCCGGACGACTTGCCGAGAATCGTCCGGCTTCAGGCCCAGGATCTCATTACGCGCAAGATGGACATCAACCTGGCGCCGTTTGAGACGTCGAACCGCGACAAGTCCATAGCGAAGAAAGATGAGCAGGACAAGATGACGAAGCAGCTGATCAAGGCAATCATGTTTGCAAAAACAATACCGGCCTTCCAGCATGACGCGGATGCTTTCCTTCTTGATGTCTGCAGGCACTTTGCCATCATCGAGGTGGGGCGGTCTCTCGTCGACATCAAGCGCAACTTCAGCCCCTTCGACCCGAGGGCCGGCGAGGGTCCCCTGCACATCGAAACGAGAGTCTTGTCGGACGCAATCGTCGAGTCTCTGGCGTCTGATCACCCCGACTTGCGCGAGGCGGCGAAGCGGGCCATCCGAGAACTCTACCGCTGCTCGGCCGTCATCTTCGGCTCCGAGGTCAACGTCGGCCGTCTGCCACTCTTCAGCCATCTCAGCAGCACCTTTTGCCACAGCTGCTACGAGGAAGAGTGGTTCACCAAGACTGGAGGCAGCCTGGGTATCAACTTCCTGCTCACCGAGCTGGACTTTGGCGATGCCTGGGTAGCGTCCAAGCAAACCGAGTTCATCCGCGCCCTGATGTACGTGATCAAGGACATGCCTCAAGATCTTCCGGAAAAGACTAGATGTCTGGCCCAGACGAGCCTCGAGGTTCTCCTGAGACGCATCACAAAGAACATCAAGAAGGAAGATGCCCTACCCATCCACCAGCCGCAGGGCCAACCACCCGTCAAGCAGCCACGGCTTGCACAGATCTGCCTGCAGTTCAACAATGAGCTCTCTCACATGAACAAGTTCGTCCGGGAGACGGCCAGGCTCTCGCTGGAACTTGTGGCCAAGGCTGCCGGCTGTGAGGTCTGGGAGCTAGTCGAACCCTACAGGGAGAGGTTTCTCCAACCGATTTATTCCAAGCCCCTGCGCGCTCTGCCCTTCAGCATCCAGATTGGGTACATCAACGCCATGACCTATCACATGAGCCTGAAAAGCGACTGGGTCAAGTTCGATGAGAACCTGAACCGGCTGCTCATGGAGTCTCTGGCCTTGGCGGATGCAAACGACGAGTCCTTGGCCAACAAGCCTGCCGAGTATCGGACGCACGAGCACATTGTGAATCTGAGGATCTCGTGCATTAAGCTGCTCAGCACAGCCATGACGTTTGAGGAGTTCGCCAACAATCCGACAAAGGGAAAGATTTTGGCAGTCTTCTTCAAGTGTCTCTATTCCGAATCCAAACCGACCATCAATGCGGCCAACGACGCCCTGAAGTCGGTCTTGGCCGTCGACAGGCGTCTACCAAAGGACCTACTGCAGGGAGGTTTGCGTCCCGTGCTGCAGAGCCTGTCGGACCCAAAGCGCCTGACCACGCACGGCCTGGACAATCTTTCAAGGCTCCTGAAGCTCCTGACCAGCTACTTCAAGGTGGAAATTGGCTCTCGCCTTCTCGACCAGATCGATTCAATCGTCGAACCCGGCGCGCTGCAGCAGATGTCTTTTACCTTTTTCGAGCAGAATCCGCAAATGAAGGTTCTCGTGGCAATCCTCAACATCTTCCACCTACTGCCGTCTCAGGCCGAGACCTTCAAGGAAGCCCTCATCGACAGTTTTCTCGGCCTGGAGGAGAAGCTCAGGAGGACGATACATAGCCCGTTCCGGCATCCAATGTACCTCTATCTGAACAGGTACCCCAAGGAGATCTGGAACTATCTCCTCGGCCGGCTTGACGATCTCAAGTATGGGCGACTGCTGGCTCAAGTCTTGCGCCATCCCGACAGCGTCCCTCTCCGAGAAGTGGCCACCGAGAAGGTGGAGGCCTTGATGCACAGGTGCAACGAGGCAGCGGCGCAGGGGATGGAGAAGAAATTCACGGCCATCGTCAATGCTGTCCACGTTCTCGACTCGCTAAGCCAGTGGACGACCAACAACGGCTGGATGGACAGGAGAGAGAACATTGCGTGGCTGAAGATGGTGGGCAAAGACCTCGAAAGCCACCTCCGAAGCTACGCCCTTCCAGCCAATCTCCGCCTTCCCGCCTACCAGGCGGCGGAGCAGCTGATAAGCATTCTGGTGAAATCGCTCGACAGGAACCCCAAGGATCTGGACGGGCTGTTCAACCTGATCGAGTCTGTGACCAACGACGAGCTTCGGTCGACACAGGCACTCTTCTCGTTTATCTACGACAAGATCATCTGCAGCGAGTCCATTGAATTCTGGAGGACGACATTCCTGCGGTGTTTGGAGACGTATTCGAGCAAGACGGCGACGAACAAGACGAAGCACTTCCTGCTGCACTACATCGTCAGTCCCATCGTGGCCATGGACGTGATGCGTCACTGGAAACAGCCGGAGTCGAACAGGACACGGCGGCTCATGGACCGAGGCGTCATCGACGCCGTCAGCACCAGGATCTGGAAAGTGCACCCGGAAATGACGGCCGACGACCAAGCGCAGCCGGGCATCGATCACACGAGGTTCGAGGTGCTCCAGCTGTCTGCAATGTTGGTCAAATACCACTACGTGCTGCTGCAAGAGGCTCGCAAAGACATCATTAAGTTTGGTTGGACTTTCATTCGCCTCGACGACGTCATCAACAAGCACGCGGCCTACGTGGTCATTGGTTACTTCATCGCCCACTACGAGACACCCCCCAAGATCGTGAACCAAGTCTACATTTCCCTGCTCAAGACGAACCAGAACGAGGGACGCGCTCTGGTGACGCAGGCGTTGGAGCTCATCGCGCCTGTTCTGCCCAAGCGATGCGGGAGCGGACCGAACGAGCGCAACGCGGCATGGGCCGTGGCGCCGCGTCGGATTCTCGCCGACGAGGGCCAGAACGTGCAGCAAATGACGAGCATCTTCCACTTCCTGGTCCGGCATCCGGATCTGTTCTTCGATGCTCGTGACAAGTATGCCATCCTGCTCATCACGTCGCTTAGAAAGGTGGCGGCGCCGCCCAACCCGTCGCATGAGAGCAGGAAGCTGGCGTTGAACATGATGTGGCTCATCTGGACCTGGGAGCAGTGGCGCGTCGAGGGCAGCAGGCCGGCCGCGCGGGATTCTTCTTCGCTGTCGCCGAGGTCGACGAAGCGCAAGGCCGAGATGTCGCCGACGGCTGTGAGGCAGCCGGTGGCTAACGAGTATCAAATCCCTCCCGTCTTCCGGCAGAAGATGATTAAGTATCTCGTCGAGTTCATCGCCCAGCTGAACGAGCGATACCAGCTGCCGTCTGCCAAGCCTCGCGAGCACAACCCGGCGTCGGTCCCCCTGCCGCCGCCCAACACGGAGCTCTGTAAGAAGGCCATGAGCCTGTTGTATAACCTCGTCCAGCCTCAGTACTGGGGCGACCTCGAGCTCGACCTGTTTCCCAACGTGACGGACGTCATCCTGGGAAGCGATAAGACGCAGGTCATCCTCAACGCCGACCCCACGGACAAGGAAAAGTACGACGAGAGGTTCCTCACAAACATCATCAACACGCTGCAGGTGGTGCGCATCGTGCTCAACTTCAAGTCGGACGAGTGGGTGCATAAGCACATTGCGGCGGTGCAAAAGGTCTTGGAGAAGTGCCTCAAGTGCGAGAACGCCGAGATTCAGGACTGCCTGCATCTTTCAGACAAAGACTACGACGACGAGCGCGAGCTCAAGTCCATCGTCGAGCGCGTGCTGGATGCCGTGCCCGAGGACACGCCCATGGAGGACGCAGACGCCGAGGGCGAGAGCGAGGCCCAGACGTCGGAGATTGTCTCTTACCTCTCGCAGGCGGCGACGGAAGCAATGAACAATGGCTCGTACATCTCGGGCGTCAACCTCCTCTGGTCGCTCGGCAAGCGGAAGCCGGCCATCATCGACCAGCACGTGGCGTCTCTCATGAAGGCCTTGCAAAGCAAGCACGCCAGGGAGCACGTCCAGTACTACAACGCCGTGGCCAGTCAGGCGGCGACGGCCGGCAATCGCGCTCAGGATAACGCCCCGACGCCGGGAGAGATGGCCGCGTACGACCTGGAGATCCAGACGAAGCTCATCATCAAGGAGGTCCAGACGGTGGCGCTGCGGATGGAGCACCTCGGGGACAACAGGAGGCCCTTCCTCAGCGTGCTGGCGACGCTGGTGGAAAAGTCGATGCACATTGAGCTTTGCACCGAGATCCTCAACATGGTCGAGGGCTGGGTCTTTCGATCCGAAGGGACATGGCCGACGCTCAAGGAGAAGACGGCGGTGCTTCACAAGATGCTGTCGTTTGAGCATAGGCAGGACCCGACGATGCTGTCCAAGTTCCTCGAGCTCGTGATCCGCATCTACGAAGACCCCAAGGTGACTCGGACGGAGCTGACGGTGCGGATGGAGCACGCGTTCCTCATCGGCACCCGCGCTGCCGACGTCGAGATGCGCAACCGGTTCATGGCCATCTTGGACAAGAGCCTCTCCAAGACGGCGAGCGTCCGGTTCACCTACGTCCTGACGTGCCAGAACTGGGACACGCTGGCCGACTCGTACTGGCTCGCGCAGGCCTCCCAGTTTATGCTGGGCGGCATCGATCCCAACACGAGCATCCAGCTTCACCCGGAAGACTTCAGGGTCACGCCGCTCTCGGAGCCGGCCCAGGTATTCCCCAAGGACTCTCGTGAGCCCAAGATGATGCTGGACGACAAGTTCGAGTCGTTGATGGAGGGCCATCGCCGCTTCGTGGCCGAGCTCGGCGACGTCAAGGTACGCGACATGTTGGAGCCAATCATGCAGCTGCAGCACGTCGACACGACGCTGGCCCACCAGCTCTGGGTGGCCGAGTTTCCGCTCTTCTGGTCGGCCACGCTCCGAGACGACCGGTTCGAGCTCGAGCGCGGCATCGTGTCGCTAATGACCAAGGACTATCACACCCGGCAGCTCGACAAACGGCCCAACGTGATCCAGTCACTGGTGGAAGGGTGCGTCAAGACGCCGCAGTGCAAGCTGCCGCCGCACGTGCTCAAGTTTGAGGCCAAGACGTTTGACGTGTGGTACGCGGCCATGGTGCAGCTGGAGAGGGCGGCCATCAAGCCGGAGATGGACTCGGCCACGGTCCGCGAAAGCAACCTGGATGCCCTCGTCGATCTGTACGCGTCGCTCCAGGAGGAGGATCTCTTCTACGGGACGTGGCGTCGGCGCTGTCAGTTTGTCGAGACCAACGCGGGCCTCTCGTACGAGCAGAGCGGCATGTGGGACAAGGCTCAGAAGCTGTACGAGACGGCCCAAGTCAAGGCCCGGACGGGCGTCATCCCCTTTTCCCAGGCCGAGTACATGCTGTGGGAAGACCATTGGGTCTTGTGCGCGCAGAAGCTGCAGCAGTGGGAGATCCTTCACGACTTCGCCAAGCACGAGAACTTCCAGGACCTGCTCCTCGAGTGCGCGTGGCGTAACACGGACATGTGGCAGGACGCGCAGCATCGCGAACTCCTCGACAACGTCATCAAGGGCGTCATGGATGCGCCGACTCCGCGTCGGGCCTTCTTCCAGGCCTTTATGTCGCTGCTCAAGTTCCACAACCAGCAGGAGACGGCCCTCGACTTTGCGCGCGTGTGCGACGAGGCGATCCAGCTGTCGATACGGAAGTGGCATCAGCTACCGGAGCGGCTCACCAACGCGCACATCCCGCTGCTTCAGAACTTCCAGCAGCTGGTGGAGATGCACGATGCCAGCGTCATCTGCCAGAGCCTGGCGAGCACCAACGCGGCCAACCTCGACGTCAAGTCGGGCGAGCTCAAGCTGCTCCTCGGCGCCTGGCGCGACAGGCTTCCCAACGTCTGGGACGACATCACGGCTTGGCAGGACTTGGTCTCGTGGAGGCAGCACATCTTCAGCCTCATCAACCAGACCTACCTGCAGCTGCTGCCCCCGCAGGCGCAGCAGAACGCGGGGGGTGCCAACTCGTTCGCCTACCGTGGCTATCACGAGACGGCCTGGATCATCAATCGGTTTGCCCATGTGGCTCGCAAGCACAGCCTGCCCGAGGTGTGCATCAGTCAGCTCAGTCGCATCTACACGCTCCCCAACATCGAGATACAGGAGGCTTTCCTTAAGTTGCGTGAGCAAGCCAAGTGTCATTACGAGAACGCCGAGGAGCTGTCGAGCGGGCTGGACGTCATCAACAACACCAACCTCAACTACTTTAACCCTCAGCAAAAGGCCGAATTCTACACCCTCAAGGGCATGTTCCTCGAGAAGCTCAACCAGAAGGAAGAGGCCGACAACTCGTACGGGACCGCGCTCTACTTTGATATCGGCGCCGCCAAGGCCTGGGCCGAATGGGGCTACTTCAACGACCGCAAGTTCAAGGAGGAGCCGTCGGATCTTAACGCGGCACGCCAGGCTCTCACCTCGTATCTCCAGGCGGCCGGCAGCTACAAGAACGCCAAGTCGCGCAAGCTGCTGGCCCGCATCCTCTGGCTGCTCAGCCTCGACGACGCCAAGGGTACCATTGCCATGGGCTTCGACGACTTCAAGGGCGAGACGCCCGTCTGGTACTGGATCACGCTCATCCCCCAGCTGCTGACGGGGCTGGGTCACAAGGAGGCGCCGCGGGTGTACCAGATCCTGCTGAGCATCGCCAAGTCGTACCCGCAGGCGCTGTACTTTCAGCTGCGGACGAACCGCGAGGACATGCACATCATCAGGAAGAACCAGGAGGCCAAGGAGCGGGTGAGGCAGCAGCGGGCGCAGTCGACGGCGTCCAACGGCAACAAGGCGGCCAGCGTATCGCCGCTGCAGACCAAGCAGGAAGCCCCGGCGTCGCAGCAGCAGCAGCAGCAGTCGGAGACGGCAACGGCAACGGCAACGGCAACGGCGGGGCTCGGAGGCGGCGGCGAGGTCAAGGCCGAGGCGGCCGATGCCGGTGGCAACAGTGGTCAGGCCGACGGTCAGGGGGAGACGGACCAACAGCCGGTTCCGGGACAGAAGAAGCCGCCGTGGGAGCTGACGGAGGAGATCATGTCGGTGCTCAAGACGGCCTTTCCGCTGCTGGCCCTCTCGATGGAGGCCATGGTGGACCAGATCCAGAAGCACTTCAAGTGTCCGCCCGACGAGGACGCTTACCGGCTCATCGTCGCTCTGCTCAACGACGCGCTGACGTACGTTAGTCGCACGCCGGCGTCGTTTGCCCGGAGCGTCAAGCTTCCGGCGGCAACGGAGACGAACATAACGAGGTTCGCCGAGACGATTCTGCCGAACCACATCAAGAAGTCGTTTGAGAAGGACTTTGTCGAGGTGAAGCCGACCATGTACGAGTACATCCACAAGCTGCGCCGCTGGAGGAGCAAGTTCGAGGAGAAGCTGGATCGACGGTTGGCGCACGCTCCGCTCGAAGCCTTTTCGTCGCATCTCAGCGAGTTCCGATACCAGAAGTTCGACGAGGTCGAGATCCCGGGACAGTATCTGCAGCACAAGGATAAGAACCAGGACTTTGTGCAGATTGAGCGCTTCCTGCCCAACGTCGACCTGGTGCGGTCCTACAGCGCGTCGTACAGGCGGCTCAAGATGCGTGGCCACGACGGCAGCGTCCATTGTTGGGCGGTGCAGCATCCGGCCGCGAGGCACTGCCGACGCGAAGAGCGCATCCTGCAGCTCTTCCGGCAGCTCAACCAGACGCTGGGCCGCAAAAAGGAGAGTCGACGGCGCAATCTCCAGTTCACGCTGCCGGTCATGGTACCGCTGGCGCCTCACATCCGCATCGTGGCCGAGGACACGTCGTACGTGACCCTCCAGGCCGTCTTCGAGGACCACTGCCGGCGCATGGGCCAGGCCAAGGACGACCCCGTCCTCTACACGCTCGAGAAGCTCCGGGGCGTGCTGGACACGGACAGCGCGCAGGCCAAGCTGGAGCTGACGCCCTCTGCCCGGCTCGAGGTCTTCAACGCGGTCCAGGAGAAATGGGTGCCGCAGACGATTGCGCTCGAGTACTTCCAGCTCATCTTCCCGCAGTTTGCCGAGTTCTGGCTCTTCCGTCGGCAGTTCTCGTACCAGCTCTCGGCCCTGTCGTTTATGACGTACATTCTCTACATGCACAACCGCTACCCTTCCAAGATGAGCATCGCCCGCGGCTCCGGCAACATCTGGGGCTCGGAGCTCATGTCCTTTATGAACCCTTCCAAGCCCTTCTTCACGAACCCGGAGCCGGTGCCGTTCCGGCTGACGCCCAACCTTCAGGTGCTCATGGGCCCGCTGGCGACGGAGGGCATCTTGGCCTGCGCCGTCATGGCCATCGCCCGCTGCCTGACGGAGCCGGAGGACGAGCTGGAACACGCGCTGACGCTGTTCGTGCGCGACGAGATGATCTTTTGGCTGACGAGCAGCCATCGGAGCGCCATCAGCGAGAGCCAGCTCAGGGATTCGGTCCAGCTCAACAGCGACTCCATCGTCAAGCGGGCCGCCAGTCTGGCCCGTAACCCGTCCGGGAACCTGCCGGCCAACCAGACTGTCATCGACGCCATTGCCAAGGCCGTCAACCCGATGAATCTGGCTCAGTGCGACGCCTTGTGGATGCCGTACCTTTGATTCTCTTGCAATTTTTTTTTTTTGCCGGTTTTTCCTCCTTTTTTTTTTCTCCTTTTTTTTCTTCTTTTTCGTTCTTGTCTTTTGTTTCTTCCTTTTAGGGGTTTTTTTTTTTCAGAAAAAAAAGAAATCCTCTTTCAACGCGCACCTTCTTTCCCATGGTCGACACGGTCCAAAAAGAGGAACTAGAGGGGAAGGGGAGAGGGGAGGAGGGG
>LAZP02000407.1:0-18951 GCA_001272575.2 Ophiocordyceps unilateralis
ATACATACATGTACATGAGGGGGAAAAGCGAGAGGCACGCATCGGCAGCCCAAATAGAAACAAAACTCCGGCAACAAACCGAACGAACGAGATGAAGAGAAGAAAATTGCCAAGCCCCAGGAACCCCTGCGTCACCGTAAATGTGCTGCTCTGCCACCACTACATACAACAACTATAGCAGCCCGCTCTCTCTCTCTCCCTCTCCCTCCCTCTCTCTCTCTCTCTCCTCCCCCTTGTGCGTACCCGTCCGTATCCGAGCATCCGAGTCCACCTTCTTTTTTGTCTTCCTTTTTTTTTTTCCCCAACACATTGACAAATGCGGCCCGTGCTTCTAGAAGCCTTCGGTCCGGCTCGAGACGCAAGGATGGAGATGATGACTCGATTGAGAAACACGACGCGAGACATTTCCCACCTCCTCTTCGCATGCAATTGGCCTCGCTCGCCCACCGAACCCAGACATGCACGTGTTGGGGGGGGGGGGAGGAGGAGGAAAGGGAGAGACAGAACAGGCGACGCAATCTCCAGCCTTGCTTTCCCACCTGCATTGCATCCTGGGGGCGGCATCATGGCCTCGGTCCGACGAGCCGGCGATCCCCCCCTGCCCTTCCAACTCCACACCCCCCCCTGACGAACGGTTCCCCCGTGAGACGTCCTGTTGCCGGCTGTTGAAACTGTGCTGACCGGTTGTCTCGTCTACACTCCGAGACCGGCCTTTATATGCCGTTTGGTGAATGGATTATTCGTACGGAATACACATCAATGAGCGTGATATCATCTGCATGTCTTGCCCCGTCAGACAAGAACGCCCGCTGAGCCTCACGTGGTTGCGGTCCACGAGACACTCTGCTCACCATGGCCGTGTCATTGCAAAAAAAAAAAAAAAAAGAGTTTATAAGAAAAAAAAAAGAAACCCAATCAAGTAAATCAAATCCCAACACACAGAGACCGCTACCTCTTCATGCTCCCGATAATTTCCTTCTGTGTTTCCCGGTCCCGCGCTCCGTCGCTCAGACTTCCCACGCTACGCAGGTCGCCCACCACGTCCTTGGCCTTGCCAAAGTACACCTCCTGCAACAGGTTGCGCATCTTGAGCTCCATGTCCTCGACGAGTCGCCCGACGTTTGCGATGTGGCTCTCGTCGCTCTCCACGGGTAGGTCCTGCTCCACCTGCCGCGTCATGTTGCCACTCAGGTCCATGCTGCCTGTGGAGGGCTCCGTCGTCGCCAGCGACAAGATCACCGTCGACGTCAGCTTGTAGTGAGTCGTACGCCCGCGCTCGATGGCCTCGAAGACGTGGATCGAGTCCCAGACGCCCTCGGTCGTGCCGCCTGGCGTCGCCGCTGCCGGGAGTGTCTGTCAGCGCGTACGCCGTAGGAAGGGGGGAGAAAGAAAGAAGAAAGGGGGGAAAAAAAAACTCACACTTCTTCAGCAAGACGACGCCAGCGAACCCGTCGTCCAGGTTCCACAGGTAGACGCTGCTCACGCCGCCCTCGTAGTACAGGTCTCGGTAGATGTCAAAGGCCTCGTTGCCCTTGACCTCCATCTTGCGCACCCTCTCACTCGGTACCGCGCCCTCGCCCGCGCCTTCGCTGCCGCCGGCTCCCACACCGCCCGCGCCGCCGCCACCCTCATCCAGTGGTGGGTCGAATTGGTTCGACCAGGGCGAGCGGTAGCTGTCGCCGTCGCGGTTGTAGTCGCAGAGTAGGTAGTCGCGCCCCGTCTGCTTGCACCGCCGCACCGTCAACGGCTGGTCCACCGACGAGAGAAGGTCTTCCGTCAGGTCCGGAGCGAGGGAGATGATGGCGTTGAGGTGGGAGCTTGTGTGCTTTGGATTGAGGCGGCGAAGGAGGTCGCTTGGGGAGGGGGGAAAGCGTCAGCACTCGGCTGTTCGGCATCAGAGGGGAGGAGAAATGCCTACAGCGCCGAATCAAAGGGGTCGGCCGCCATGGTCGGAAGCGGAGAGACGGCGCGCGTGTGCGCACCGCCGAGTGCTGAAATGCTGGAGGATAAGCTGGGAGACTGAAGAAAGGGCTGATGAGGTTTCTTGGTCGTGCGACGTCGGATCCCGGCGGGGTCGCAAAAAAAGAAGCCCCCCGGCCCCGATACGGTCCGATAAGATAAGCCGCCACTGCCCCGCTTGTGCAATACGAAACGACTTTCTGTCTGCTTGCTCTCGACTCGACGCCCGTCTCCTCCTCGACCTTTCACAATTCGTTCCATCTCCACAAAACGCCTCGCCCACGGTTGCAATGCAACAATCCAACAAAAAAAAAAAAAGGTACCTGCTTGGGCCCTCGTGACCGTCCCTCCCGAACGTCCCTCGTGACCGTTCCTCCCGATCGTCCCTCCTGGCCGTCCCTCCTGGCCCGTACCCTTACCCGTTTTCGCCTGACCGCCCGCCCACAAGCGGCTCTCTCGCCCGTCCGTTGTCCAACCTCCTGGCCATCCTATCTGCCCGCTTCAAAAAGTGGCAGACAACACCCGCAGTGTCCGGCATGGCGTCCCGGTTGCACAGGGAGAGGAAAGAAAATGATGGGGCTGGTATATGTGATGACGAAAGATGAAGCAGGACCCGAGGGGGGGAGGTAGGTGAGGCGAAAGAAAACACAACCTGTCCATCCAATCGAGAACTGGAGAGATAAAGGGGCAGTTAGAAAAATGTCCTCGGTGACCCCAAGGGCCCAACATCGCGTGAGGGTACTGAGCAACCTAATCAACAAGGGTCCCGCAGACCAGACACTGAGCCCTCTCGGTCCAGGTGCGGCATTTGCTCGACACTTTAACCCTGAGATCCTTGATCCGCCAGACGGTCGGGCCCTCATCGAGCTTGAGAGTTGCCTCGAACAGCCCTTCGTATGGCTTGTTATCCACCGTCTTCCGCGGACGGCCCTTCTTGACTGACGAGGACCTCGACGGCTTTTCGGCGGCGGCGGCAACGGCAACGGCAACGGCGGGACTGCCCGGTACAGGCGACTCGGTCGTCTTAGGCGTGATACCATCCATCTGCTTGACGGGGACCGAGTCCCCGTTTTCGCCCTCCTTGACGTTGATGGTCGTCTGCGTCTCCTCGCCCTTGATTTCGGTAGGCGTCGTCGAGCAGAGCGCTGCCGCCGGCTTCTCCTCGGCCTTGGTCTTGGCCGCCGACTCGTCGTCCTCTTCCTGCGGCTCGTGAGGCTTGTCCGTCCCAAGCCGGTTGTAGACTCGCATGAGGACATCGTGCTGCAGACAGGCCAAGTGCAGCCACTCCTCGCAGGCGGTGTTGGTGCAGCCAATTAGCGTCTGGTCCGGGTTTGCCGGGGTTTTGCATTTGCACGTAAGATCGACCGACTGGCGAGGAGGAGCGAGTCAGCTTCGAAGCAGCGAGGACGGCCAAAAGAGAACCCACCGAGAGCTGCGCGGTCCGGCAGTCAAAAGCCTGCCGCCAGTACAGTGCGTCTTGCACCTCTTCGTCGTCCGATTCGACCCACTGGTTGACCTGGGCGTGTGTGGCGACGCTGACGACGTTGATGACGTCCACTGGGAAGAGACATCAGGCACGAACGCGAGCGGCCAAAAGGGAAACGCCGGACTCACTGTGGTTGGAGGCTATCAGCTCGTTTTGGCCGTGGTACGGCTGACGGCCCGACACGAGCTTCTTGCCGTCGAGCGTGTTGGGCGGTATCTCGTCGGGCGAGTACATCCAGTAGATACGGGCGTAAACATGATGCTCGTCGGAAGCCCGCACCTCGAGGATCTTGGCGACCCAGTGATCGGTGGACTGAAAGTCTTTGGAGGAGGCCATCTGCCGCTCGATGGTTGCGTCGTTTGCGATGTAGACAAAGTCTTCGTTGTAGTACTTAACGTTGTTCACTGACGCCGCGGTCAGAAAGAGAGGGGGGGGAAAAAAGGCACAAGAGCATGCGACTCACAGACGAAGCTGTTGTAGCGCGCCATCTCGAACCACTCCTTGCGCGGCTCGACAGTGTAGGCCAGGTCCATGGACGAGTGCGTCTTGAAGTGGCCACGGGGCTCAAAGGGGGAAAGCTGAACGTGGCCCTTATCCTCGTCTTCGCGCTTCCGCTTCTTGGGCGCGTGGCTCTCATCCGACGGCGTGGCGACGACGGTGACGGCGAAGGGACAGTCGGCTCGGTTCTCGTCTGCCACGGCGCGAGAGCGCTTGCGCGACTTGGATGTCATAGCCGGCGCCATGGTCGAAGGACGTTATTGAGACGACAGGCTGCGGCAGCGGGCCGTGGCAAGACCATTTGCGCACGACGCGGCCTTTTCCCTTTCCCCCCTTTCCGTTCTTCCTCACGCCTTTGTGTGTGTGTTTTTTTTTTCCTCACAGTCGGTAGCTTTTTTTTGCTTTTCGCGAACAGCGGCTCTGTTCCTTTTTTATTGGGCGTGGTTTGGATTGCGCAGGCGACACGAACGGTAACCGTCTTGGTGGTGGAGAGGCGTTGCTTGGAGGGGGGGGAGGCAAGAGAAGAGGAAGAAAAATAAAACGAGGCGGTGAAATGACTAAGATGGAGGAACAGTGAAAGAAAAAAAAAAACCCCCAAATATAGAGCGACGTTACACCGCCCGCTGAGCTCGTTGGCGTCGACAGGCCCTCGTAAAAGAAGCTTCACAGCCAAGGTATGTGTGTGTGCGGACGAAAAAGAAAGTTGGTGGCTGGGCAACACGTTTACACTGGGCTGATGCTAAATTCCTATTTTTTTTTTTTATTTTTTTTTCAAAACCTAGGAAGCCAAGATGGAGAAAGAAAGATGGGGAAGGGCTTCTTCACCATAACAAAGAGAGGGGAAAAGGAGATAGAAAGGGGAAGAAACTTGGGAAGGCGCTCAAAGGCAGAAGGAAGGGGGGGGGGGGGTTGTCTGTTATGTTTTTTTGCCATGTTTCGGGTACTTGAATCAGCGTCCCTCGCGATAGCAGCTGGACCGCCAGACCTATTTGTACTCGCTACTACTGACCGGGCTTTCGCGCTTACTGCAGCCAATCAGAGTTGGGTGAGTGAGTCTCATGATGACTTTAGAGAGCTGTCTGCCTCCTGCCTGCTTGACCCCGCCCCGACCCCGACCCGAGCCGAATTATTGACATGGAGCGGCCTATCTTGATGCGGCATGGGGTATGATTCGTGAGCTAGGTGCTGCTACTAGTGTCTGAGAGTTGCTGGAGTCCATCTCGGGCTCATCAGTTAAAAAGGGAGTTTCGTTGTACTTCCTTTTGCTACCTGAACAACCTACCTAAGGTAGGTAGGCAGTGAAGAAGACTTTCATAGGTAGCTTGAGCAACCTTCGGACTCTACTCGTCAAGTTCCCAATCCAGCTGAAACACAAGGCGTAGAAAAACTCTTGACTCAGAGACCATGATCTCATCACAGCACATGTTCTTGAGTCCTTTCCCCCCCCAGTCATCGCCAACTTCATCAACCACATGGCATCGTGATAACCAGCCCCTCCCTATTGCTTGGGATTGCTTCAACTGCGCACGTGATAGGGATCCCGCGAAGGAACTCGAGGTTGCAGTGCAGGGCAGCGGTGGCGAGATGTAGAGTAGCCAGTACCAGCACGTGCGAGAAATCAAACAGAGCTGCTACTGCAATAGAGCTGCTACTGCAATCGGAAACCGTGTCACCATCGTCATTATGGCTTGAATCGGGCATCGCAACCGCCTTTACCCGACCGGCATACCTATTTCAAACAGCTCCCAAACAAGCAATCAATAAATCACATAGGTTACCTAGTTAGGAGACCAACAACGCACACATAGGCACATACACATAGTTCTGGCCACTTCGAAGCCCCGTCTCCCGACGCACAGTCGTCGTGTTCATTGCTATTCCAGCATCTCGCATGCCTACATCGCCACGCTGACCAGGAAGCCAAACGCCGTCGCTATGCTCGTCTAAAACCACCGTCTCTTGCCATGGATCCACCCACCTATGGCCGTCTCCTTACCGCCCCCGACTGGCCGTCCTCGACGCCGTCATAGTCGGCCATCATGTCCCGGCCCTCCTCCTCCTCCAGTAGCGGGTCCCCCCGACGCACGACGGTGAAGCCCTCTATAGCCTCAGCCAGCTTGTCGCCTTCTCTCTTACCCCTCTCGACATCGATGAACCATATCAGCGGCGCCGGGAGGCCCACGAGCGCCGCCAGGAACCAAAACGCCGGCCGGATGCTTCCGGTGCGGTCGATGATGGCGCCGACAATGGTCGGCCCGAAGATGCTGGAGCCCTTGTCGGTGATGGCGTACAGCGCGTAAAAGGCGGCCTCGGACCCCGGCGGTATCAGCTCTCCGTACAGCGACCGGCAGTAGCTGCTCAGACCTCCCATGACGAGGCCGTATATGGCCGCCAGCGGGTACATCTCCCACGGCCGCTGGAGGCCCACGACGCCCCATCTCTCGACGAACGGCAGGTAGCCGAGCAGGCCGTAGAGGGGGATCAGCTCGAAGAGGCCGATGCAGACCAAGATGGTCTGGTGAGCTTGTATCCCCAAGGCGCGCGACACCCACGACCAGCCAAAGGCGCCCAAGACGCCCGTCAGCGTGACGATGACGTTGATCATGCCCAGGGCCCAAGGCCGCATGTGAAGCTGCGTCTTGGCGAACAGAATGGCTGTCGAGGATGTCGTGGCGATGGCATCGGACAGGAGGAACCAACCGGCGAGGAAAAGCGTAATGTCCACCAGCCGACGGGCGAGCCTGACGGTGCGCCACAACGACTTCCACGCAAACGTCAGATATGAAATCCACGAGAGACGGCCCTTGCGAGCGTCGCCCGTCAACGGAGGTCCCGGCCTAGGCCGCAGCCAGAGGGCGGCGGGGATGGTGAAGAAGGACCACCAGGAGCCGACGAAGAAGAGAACGACGCGCTGGGCCCAAGTGGTGTTCTTCATGAGGATTAAGATGGCGATGGAGACGCACTGGACGAAGAGGGCCGCGCTGTACCCAACCCCAATGCCCTGGGCCGACAGGCGTGTCGATAGCTGCAGCTCTTTGGACGTTATCTCTTCAGCCGTCGCGCCTTGTTTGAGCCGCCACCCAGAGGCGGCCGCCTCATGGGCCAGTAGCGCCGAGGTCGAATTGGTAACAGACGGGTCCAGCTCGCCGACCGAGTCTTCAAGCGGGCGCGACTCGAGGCCGGAGGCGGCCAAGTCAGGCGTCTGGGGCCCACGCGCCTCGATGACATCGGGATGATTCCTCACCAGCAGCGGCAAAAAGGAGTTGAGCAGGACAAAGGATGCGCCGAAAGACGTGTTGGATATGATGGTCAAGACGGCACCGAGAATGTACGTCGCCTTGCTGATGAAGATGTAGCACATGACGGCCAGACCACCGATCCAAGCAAAGACGAGGAGAAGCTTCTTGCGATAGTTGCCATGATCGGCGGCGCAGCTGATGCTCACGACGAGAAGCGCCTGAAGCGCGACGCTGACGGAGAAGGTATACATGGCGAAGCTGGCGGTGTTGATCTCGAGCCCGAGGACATAGACGACGCACTGGCCATCGTCATCTTGCGTCTTGCTATCGCTGGAGCCGCAGGGCTTGGTCGGATCGGAAAGCAGGACGCCATTTTCGCGCGCCAGCGACTCGAGCAGTATGGGGATGAAAGAAGCTGGCGGAAAGAAGTATGAGCTCAGCCGGAAAGGCCTCTGAGGAACGACGAGCTCACCAATGCCGCAGATGACATAGGTCTCGGCGGCGAAGGCATACATGTACCAGCCCATCAGCTCCTTGCGACTGGTCGGACGCGCATCGTAGCCCGAGTAGCGCGGACGCAGAATCCCGGGAGAAGTCATGTTGTTGTTGTTGTTGTCGTCGTCGTCGTCGTCGTCTTCGGAATCAGAGCGCTCGTCGTCGGCCTCGTCCGAGGAACCCGAGCGGACGTCTAGCGAGCGCTTGGCTGGCGGAGAGATGCGCCGGCCGGGGAGAAGCGGCGGATTCTCGGCCTGAGGCGAGGGCATCCTTCATCCGTCTGGAAGCAGCGAGCGGGCCAAGTCTTTCTTGGTCTGCTCTCCCTTGTTGGGGAATGGAGCTGGTGCTGGGGCTGGGTCTGGGGCTGGGTCTGGGGGTGGCCTTGGTTGGGGTGCGGAGAGGGAGGGAGGCACAGAGGGAAGGGGGCACGTGATCGTACGAGTATCACGAGGTTGGACGGAATGACGTCCCGTTCCGGGGGCGTTGCCGAGGGAAGCCTGAACCTGATGATTTGCATACATACGGTTTAATAATTTACAAAAAAAAAAAACCAACCGCCACCACAGGACATTGATGCTCATCTCTTGAACGCGTTAAACAGCTTGTCCTTGAGCTTGTCCGCCAGGCTGACCGAAGCGTCGCTAGTCTGCGCCCTGACCATGGGCCGACGATCGCTATCCAGCGACGAATGCTCATTCCCCACGCCGCCTCGCCCCGTATGAAAGTCTTGCTTCTCCTGGCTCACGCGAACGGCAGTCTCCGGCACGCGATCCTGATCTTTGCGTTGGCTGGCGGGGGTGCCAACATCTGCGATGTTACCGGCGCCTACGAGTCATGCAAAGTAGACAGACATCGTCAGCATGTTTTCCCCCTTTTTTTTTTTTTCCCTTTTCATTTTTCTGATTAGGTCGTCACGGATGTAAAAGATGGAAAAAAAGAGGGAGGGGAAGGGGGAAAACTTTGATTATTCACCTCCGCGGCCGGCGCTGTAAGCCCCGTCGCCATGGCTGCCTTCGGTCCCGACGCGCACCACCTCTCCGTCGACGTACTCGTTCTTGTCGGCGAGGAAGTTGCCGGCGCCGCCTCGACCATGCGACGTCTCGTTCGACATCTCAAACTTGGCTTTTCCTTGTGTGTGTGTGTGTGTGTGTGTGTGTGAAAGGGAAGGGACGGACTGATATGAGTGTGAATTGTCGTGATGGCTGAGCGAGGTTGGGTCCGCTCGTCATCATGTGACAGGATCGATGCCGAGCCTCGTTACGTTACTAGGTAGGCACGTGCGGCCGCGCCGGGAGGAGGGCGGACGTAACGGCTCCGTACTGTGTGCCTGCTCCGTGCCGCGCACGCAGGAGGGGTTCCGAGATCTACGAGGTACATAGGTACCTACGTGCGCACTCCCCGGCCGGATCCGCCGGACCCCCGCTCCCGCTCCCGGCCCGGCCCGATCCCGTTGCCGAACTCATCTCGCGCCTTGACCGACGATAGACCACGGCCCGTACTAGATTCCTTTTTGTCCTTCCCACCCGCTTGGTTCTCTTCCTCGTTATATCCCTCCTTGTCAACACATCATTTGCACGTCATTCCATCACGTTTCAACCCACAAGGTCATCACCTAGTCAGCCAGCCATCCAGCTAAGAAACAAGGTGATTTCATGTTTCTCGTCTTTTTCTGTCGTTATCTAAGTAGCGACTGAATTCAGTTGGTCAACAACGTCTTATCTCCCCCCTCAGGGATTAAGCCCAGGTCATTCTTCCCATCAGCCATCCTCAGCCCCAACCCCAACCCCAACCCCAACCCCAACCCTCGTCACCACGTTGGCCCCCTCATCTAAAGGAGACCGAGCAAGCCGAGGCCGAGGAGACCCTTCTTCTTCTTCCTTTCCGGGCCCTTTGGCGGTGCTGCTGGCCCCTTATCCGGGGCTGGTCCCTTTTCCGGTGCTGCATCCGTTTCCGGGGCCTGCTTGTTCTGAGAATCACCCTTGTTCTGAGAATCACCCTTGTTCTGAGAATCGCCCTTGTTCTGAGAATCACCCTTGTTCTGAGAATCACTGTCCGAGTTTTGCCCCCCTTCCTCGCCTTCATCGCCACCCTCCCCGGACTCGTCAGAGGACTGTTGGGACGGTCCGGCCTTCTGAGCCGCGCTCACGCTCCGCTGGTTCGAGATCTGGGTTACCCGTCCCAACGACTGCGTGTTCTCCACGGGCATGCTCAGCACCCCGGCGCAGAGCGAGAGGAGAGCGAGTGCGGTACGCAGCTGCATCGTAGCGGGTTTCCGGGAATCGGTCGCAAATGAAGATGTGACGAGAACCGCTGTTTTTTTTTGGTGGGGGCTGTTCTAATGGTTTGGTACTGTGCCGTTGTTGTGTTCCTCTACATGTCATGGGAAGAGGAAGACGCCCTTTTTATGTACGGCTCGTCGTTGCTGTATTCAGCTCTCATTGACCTGGCCGTCTTAGACATCACCATCGCGGCACGAAACTGTTCAGCACCATCTGCGCATTGGCTGGTCCTAAACTGTCAAACCCGTCATTCCTCCATGTTGACAAGTGACACTACCGGACCGTAGCACTCAAAGTTCCCAAGGTGATCGGTGGCTGTCACAGTCCGCAAGTCTCTACGGCCGTCATAAAGTCGCCATCGGTCCTTCTGGTCAACGTGTCTAAGACTCGTCGAGGCTCGAATTTTTGTCCGTGCCTACCAGGGTCATGCAGGAAGCATTCTTGCCGTGGCAGGTCACATTCAAAATTCCAAACTACGTCATGCTAGAGAAGCGTACTTTTCGTCACACTTTTTCCTTCGATTCCATTACATGAGGCCAGATTGGTCTGTATATATACGTCAGGGCTGGCTGGGTGCTACCCGCCTGGAGCCGAGGTCAAGCATCGGTGGATAGGTAGGTTAGTAGCGAGGTAGGTCTTCCCAGCTTATACCAACCCAAATACACCCTCGACAACCAAAAATCAATTCCTGTCAACTGACATGGCTCATAGTGGCTAGGCATCCTTGTCTCGGAAGCGCCCGGCCATCCGGCCACGGTCCGCTGCAGGAGTCTCAAGCGCGTGACTAGGCTAGGACCGGATCGAGATGCCCTCAACTCATCTGCACCAACTGTCATGTCAAGCCTTCTATTTCCTTTGGTACGCACCTAATTCGCTGGTCTGGAGGTTGACGTCTCCCAACTTTCAAGGCAACACTATGTTAAGGACCGGAAGTTTGGCCGTTGACGGCTCACGCTCTTGTGTCTCCGTCTCACCCTCCCAACTTCACTTCCAAACTTGTCGTACTGTCTGTTAGCGTTCATGTCTGGACGCTGAGTCAAGGTTGTATACTCTTTAAAACCGTCTGACCATGCCTCTATGCTCGTCCAGCCTTTCCAACTTGCAAAATCTCGCCCGTTAATGCCTCGTCACTCCGCAGGACCGGCCACGACGCTCCGTCTGCCTTGACAAGCGTCAGCTCCAGCTTCGTCCCCAGGATCTTATGTGTCGACGCATCCGTATCAATGGGGCCAAAGAGCGGTACGTCGGCGGCGTACCGCTTCGGCGGCGAGTCACTCGTCGTCAGGTCGAGCGAGAGCTTCCGGGCCTCGAATACCACCTTGGATGTGCCTTTTTCAATCTTCTTAAGGAAGAATGAGGCGATGACGGTCGTCGGCGTCTGATAAAAGTCGTGTCTGCAGATCTTCTCAGTCGCAGTCTTCGCGGCCCAGATAAAAACAGAGGGTGCTCACCTGACAGAGTCTAGCTTCTCCGGACCAGACTTTTTCTTGCTGCCGCTACCGATGAAGAGATGATTGCTCTTGGTCTTGCAGCCCTCGATCTTCAGAAACTGGTCGAACTCCAGGACGCGCCGCTTGCAGCACGAGTATCCCTTGCTACCCTCGTGGAAAATGGGAGCGCCAGGATGGTGAAGACACTGCTCTGACTCTCGCGAGCCCCCCTTGCTGTATCTCTGTCCGCATCCTTTCCGCCGGCACTCGGCACCGTCGGGAATGTCCAAGCTCGGGTCATCGTCGTCCGTCTCCGGTGGCGGCGGTGGCGGCGTAGCCGTCCGCTGTGAGGATGGTATAGGCACCCGCGGCGGAGCAGAAGCCGTCAAGGCCTCAATCTTCTTGGCCAGGGCCGCGCCGTCGTCCTGCGGTCCTTCGTCGAGTTGAGCGGGCTTGTCGGTTGTCGAATGCGTGCCGGTCGTGCAGGGCGGGATGGTCATGAATTCGTCAAAGGTCAAGACGCGCGGCTTGCAGCACTTCCATCCTGGCGCGGCTCAGTGTGTGTCTCAGTGTCGGCTGGAAAGAAAGGCTCGCGGTTGCCTATCTGCTTACCTTTCTGCCCCTCGTGGAAGACGGGCGGGCCAGGATGATAGTGGCAGTCTTCCTTTGGGTCGCTGAACTGCTTGCCGCAGCCCTGACGCACACATTTCTGCGCCATGCTGTAGGACTGGCGGGGACCGGTGACAGAGAAAGAGTCCCCCAAGTTGGAAGACGTCTTGAATCCTTTTCTGGGGCGGGTTTGGGATCGTGGGAATCTTCTAGAAATGTCCCTACTCCTGGCACCACGGCTTCCCACAAAACTGGCAGCTGACCCCGTGTGTATCTTTGTCCATCTGGGTGTGAATATAGTTATGCCCTGGGTCGTTGGAGTTTGGAAAGCTGGAACATATATCCGCACCGACTTTTTCACACTACGCACCCCCCTCTCAGATACCCCGAGGTCACCGCCTGCCTCTTCCGGAAACCTCGGCGCGTCAAGAACTCTCACGTGGTTTACTAGCAAGCAATTCGTCGCCTATCTCATCAGTCAGGCTTTTTTTTATTATATTGTCAACATGTTCGCATCAAGGCGTCTCCTTCAGGCCTGCAGAATCACCTTCTTCACCCGCGAGAATTGCGGACTCTGCGCCGAGGCTGGAGCCACGCTGTCGAATGTGGCCAACAACAGGCCGTTCGTCTACGTCAAGGTGGACCTGGCACGACCAGAGTCCCGGCTATGGCGGGAGCTGTACGACTTTGATATCCCCGTTGTGAGTGCCTTTGGTCACACGGGCGATCAGTCGATTTGACTACTGGACAGATTCATATCAGTAGGGCCTCCGCCGAGCCAGAGGAGGTGGCTACCGCCAGCAAGGCCGTCAAATTGATGCACCGTTTCACATCTGCCCAGATCGAGGCTAAGATGGACCAGGTCGAGGCAGCTAAAGACCAATAACCGCTCGCTTCCTTTCTTCCCTGACCCAATTCATTGGCCATTGCAGCGTCAATATGAGCCCTTCTTGGAGGGACGCTCCTCACCCCTCGCGGCACACAGCTGCTGCTTGAGCACAAACTCCAAGGCGGTGTAGTCAGTCGCCACACTGATCATGTCGAAGCCCCGCTCTTTAAATACCCTTGCCTGCTCGCCGTCGGTTGAGTAGATGCCGCACTTTTTTCCCGATTTCCGACACGCGGCGAGAATCTTTGTCATGGCCTCGTCGAGCTCAGGTGCAACGACGCCTTCGAGGATGGGGTATCCGATGTTGTTGCCTGCCCGGCATGGTCAGAAAGAAAGAAAAAGATGTTCCTTTCAGGGGTGCTCATGTCCGGCTCACCGAGATCAAAAGGCCCGATGAAGAGAACATCGAGTCCCTCCACCGCCGCAATCTCGTCAACGGCATCGAGCGCCTCTTGGGTTTCGATCTGAACCATGGTCAGGAGGGCGTCGTTGGCCTGCTGCAGGTACCCCGTGAAGCTGGGCATGGGAGAGAATCGGTCGCAGCTAAACGGCGACCCGAAGCCGCGCCGGCCCTGTGGGGGGAACTTGGCTGCCTGCACAACCTCCTTGGCCTGTTGGACGCTGCGTAACAGGGGAACGAGAATCTATTCTGCTTCAGCTTCCTTGCAACTCTCGGCTTGGAAGGGGACAAAACACACGCCATGAGCGCCGGCGTCCAAGGCTCCTGTCCACCATGGTCATCAGCAGGTCCCTCACCCTCGCGCGCTCAAGGCCTCGACAGGGCACACGCTTACGCTTGACCATCCACGACTGCATGTCCGGAATCCTCACAATGAGCGAAACTCCCAGCGCGGCAATAGCCGGCACAGCATCGTGCATGGCACCATCTAAAGGGCCCAGAAAGTAAGCGAAGCATCAACCGGTCAAAAAGCAATAGAGACTAGGTAGCATACCATCAATGTTGCCATGCTCGCAATCCACAAGCACCCAGTCAACGCCCGACCGCGCCAGAAGCCTCGACACATTCGCCCCCGGCACCATCTGCCACATGCCCAAGGATTGTCTGCCCTGCCCAAGGGCCGTCCCGAGCCTATTGCTGTCCTGCATCGTGTCACGAATCGCGGTGCTGAAGCTACGGCGTGCCGAGGAGACGATGGGAAGTACCGTCCTGCAGAGGCCTCTACCTGGCTCGAATAGAAAAGAGGCCTCTTTGGAATGCGCAATGGCTCATTGCCCGTCGCTCGTATCGTATCCCGTCTCGTATCCCGCAGCAGAAGCTCGCTCCGAAACCCGCCTTGAGGGGGTTGCTGTCCGCTTTGGCACGTGACCAAAGTTCATTCCCCCAATCGTCTTATGGGCTCTCGGCGTGTCTCCTCCGTCGGGAGTAGGTTCGGCTGAGGCCGGAGGCGCCCATGACTGGGCCCGGCTGGACCCCGGCTGCGGCGTCGGCGCCGTGGGGCGACCCGATAGGCCGAGACGGCCGACGTCAAGGTCGTTCTTTGCGACAAAGCAAAAGAAGGGATGTGCTGTGTTTACATGGAAATGCGAGTGTATACATACAATTCAGGACGTGGCAATGGTGAAAATCCATCCTACCCACTCACTCTGCATCATCGTCAGCCGTAGAACGCCATATTTGCGCTTCGGCACACTACAAACCACAACCGCCGCTTTCGGCTTCACGCCTGGCCAGCCGGACGCAGGAAACAATGCTTGGCACACTACGGTCCAGTAACTGGAAGCCGGCGGCTCAGGTCACGCGCCACGAGACTCATAATGTGTATGATCAAGGCGGTTTTGCATTCATCCTCACCTTGGCGACCCGTTGCGAGACGACGGTGAGCAGGCCCGCTGAGCTTCGGGCCCAGCCCTGACAAGCGTTCTGGGTGCCATCCAACCGCGGACAAGGAACAGTAGCCGGTATAGAAAACAGCCACGCCATGAGAGCCCGACGCGGCGGGCCGGCGCGGCCAGACTCTTCTCCCTATAGCTTGCCGTTCGCATCTCCTATCGCCCATCTCCTCGTGCGCACGCATATCGTCCCAGTGGCATGAGAAACAGGCCCGACTCGTTTCACGGAGTCGGTACAACGGTCGAGGCCTCGCCATGGCGAGACGCGTCTTTTGCTCGCCCCCGTGTGGCGTTCAATCACTCCTGCAGACACCTGCAGTCGGGTCAGCGCAAGGGACTCTCGGTGCAAGCGAGGGCAACCTACCCAAGGTAGTCTTCCTTGATGCTGCCAATGGCCCACATCTCGCCAACCTCGGTTCTCGTGCCAATTATCTTAACGCGAACGTGAGTTCCCGGCTCGATGACGGTGTCCTCGTTATTAGTGAATTGGGGCGGGGTCGCGTTAGGATCCCACTTGATATCGCTCGGTATCAACTGCGCCAGAGGTCAGCTTTTCGATATGGAGGGCGCGGGGATTGGGACGCACATGGGCCGACACGAAAAGTCTCAGCGGCCCGGCCTGGGCGAAGAAGCCCTGCGGATTGGTAGAATAGACGACGGCGTCGACCTAGCTCAGAGTCAGTCGAGTAGGGACAGCAGCGCGCGGCAGACAGTAGCCTCACCGTCTCCCCCTTGAACGGGCGCCATACGACAGCACGGTAGCCAACGGTGAACTCGGCGAGGCCATTTCCAGGCAGTATGCGGCCTTCGGAGATTTCAAAGGTATCCATGATGGAGATGATGTAGTAGCTGCCGGCGCAGGTGCCCTCGACGTCCTTGAGAAGCTTGCTGGTAACGAGCTCGTGCATGTTGCGGCCAAAGTACGAAGGGTGCAGCGTCACCCTGCGCTCCATGTTGTAGAGGAAGAACATGATTGGATCAGCGCGCGCCCGCGAGGCCGACGGGGACGGCACGAAGCCCCGGGGGCAACGCAGGGCAAGCAATCCCAACGACGACGACTGAGGAAGAGAGGGCGACGGCGGTCGGAGTCGGCGCGGGCGTGCGGGACAGCGGCCGCTGAGGCTGACAGTCCTGGGGGTGCTGGAAGTCGCGGAAGAGGATGGCTGCCGCCTCGGAAACGGCGCGCCCGCTTCGTTGTGACGAGCAAGAAGCGGCGGCGAGGCTGAGGCTGGTTTTTCTTCGATTTCGATCTGAAAAAGAAGGCGGTTCGGCGCAAAAAGGCGCGGGTCGCGGTACGTAGGCGCCGGGGCCAGGCGTTTCCTATTGGCGGCTGACATAAGCAGCGCATATTGGCCAATCAGCGGCTCCGCTGGAGGGAGTAGGTCGTTATTGCATGCATGGCTTGTGTCTGGTCGGATAATTTGTTGGGCTGGCTTGCTTGGGCGGAGCGTTCGTTTGTCGGGGGGGTGCGTGTCATAGAGTCTCCATGTCGCTGCTTTGTTGAGGGCATGGTGATGACAATGTGAAGTGTCGGTCGAGTTTCGTCATCGATTAGGTGGGCTGGGAGGTAGGTAGGTAGGTAGGTAGCAGTCGCTGGACAATGTTAAGAATGGTGTGTGTCTGTGCCTGGGGTAAACAGAAGCAGGGTCGATGGAGAGCAAGCACATGCCGCAGTCGTGCTTGCCGCGGCTCCCCCCTCCTTATCGAGGACAGGTTGGGATGAGGAAGATGACGGGAGGGTTCAGGACGCGAACGGCCGGAATAGCCCGACCGAGGCTACTGTATTCGTCGGTACACCCGCAATCTGGGTATAAGTAGCTCGACCTGTCGAAGAAGTCGTAAGCAGGTACCGACGGCGTGTTTTGCGAGGCAGCAAATGAGGTTCGATTCGGTCCGTTGACTACCTACCTACGTACTCTATCAGACGACAAGTAGCGAGAACCAGCATCTGCTAGTAGGAGTGGAGGCACTAAGGTAGACAAATAGCTTCTCCCCCCCCCCCCCCCCCGACAGAGGACAGTAGCCGCCAACACTGTGCGACCTTGCCTAGGCAGGTATTACCTACCTACCTACCTAGTGATGGACTCCATTACTAAGAATGGCTCCCGCGGAATATCGCCGTCGATCCATCCGCCAAGATGATGCAAAAGACTACCTATCTTGATATACCATAAGCAACCCGCCCATCCTACAGCTGAGCTCTTTCGCCATCGCCCCCCATCAGCGACGACTCTGATCTTTTGCTGAGCCATCTCCGAGAGCGCCCACCTTTGCCGGCTGCGGCCACCCTCCTCCCGACTCCCCAAGGCCTCCTCCTCTGAACTGCCTCCTCCTTTTCCTTCCGTCCAGTTTCGCCTCCTTTCCATCGCCGCCATGTCGCTAGACCTCGAAAAGCACCTGACCTTTGTGCGTGCCGCTCGCCCCCTTCACCTCATCCCCCCCCCCCCCCCGGACTCCCGCTGACTCGGCTCGACAGTATGGCGCCTATCACCACAACTCGGTCAACGTGGCCATCCACATGGTCTGCGTGCCGCTCATCCTCGTCTCGGCCTTTTGCATGGTACGACGGTCCTCTATTCCAGCTTCTATTCCACGCCCGTAACCTTGCTGCCAGGCTACCTACACCGGCACCCTGATCCATACGCCCCCTTGGCTCACCATGCCCTACCTCGACCTCAACTTGGGCACCATAGCTGCCCTCGTCTATGCCTCTCTATACATCCTGCTCGAGCCCGTCGCTGGCTTCGTGCTCGCCGCATTCTGCGTCGGAAGCGCCGCCTTTGCCAACCACCTGCGCGCCGAGGCTCCCCAAGCCACCTTTCGCGCCGCCCTCATCGTTCATATCGTTTCTTGGATCGCCCAGTTCATCGGTCATGGAAAATTCGAGGGTCGTGCCCCCGCACTGCTCGATAACTTGATCCAGGCCATCTTCCTCGCCCCCATGTTCGTATGGCTCGAGCTGCTCTTCAAGCTCGGCTATCGCAAGGAGCTGCAGAGCCGCGTCGAAAAGGCTGTTCAGGTCGAGATCGCCAAATTCAGGTCCCAGACGAAGAACGGCAAGGCTCACTAGGAGGCCACGTGTCGACCCCTGAACCGGTTCCCGAGGCTTGGCGTTCCCCGGTTCTTGGCACTCGTTTTTTTTTTCGAGCGAATGAGGCGCATGTCTCCGGCAGGATACTGATTATTTGCAGGCGTAAGAGATGTGTGTGTTTCTCTTTTTTTTTTTCTCGCATGGCTGGTGTAGGAGAGTGAAGCTGTGATGGCGAGATATTGGCAACGGATGCTGTATGTACGTTGACCAGCAAGCATCTCGAGATATGGAAAAGAATGCTCCCCAAAGGTTTAGAAGAAGAAAAGAAGCAAGGTGAAGCGACTCAGATCCATAAGCTTGAAGCTGACTGGTTGCCTTGATATGGCGCTGCCACAGCGAGCTCGCCGTTTTCGATCCTCCGCGCCGTCGGACTGACCCACGACCTGTCGGAGTCTTCCGAGTTCCTGCGGCGTGCCTTGATGAGATAGTCAAGTGCCCATCGGCTCGGGGACGACTTGATGACGCTGGAGGTACTGGAGCGACGCGAAGGCAAGATGGTCGAGGGCGGCTTGCTGGCCGTGGTCGAGTTACCGGCGACTTTGGCACGAGTCAAAGGAGCCAAATAATCATCGAGGGGAGGGAGGAAAGCAAACTTACCGAGCACAGCAGCCGAGAGGTCCCTCGCGAAAGGAGGCAACGTCGTGACGGAGGTGGCGCTTCTCCTGATCCGATGATTGGCACGCCACGACGCCCTCTGATCAGGCTGGCCGAGCGCAGCGCAACAGATGCGGGCCGAAGTCGTGGGCAGGCGGGACAGCGATCTGTTGCTGTTGCTGTTGTCGTTGCTGCGAACGGCGCAGGCAGGACAGGGCCTTTCCTTGTAGCGTAGCGGCTTGATGAGCCGGTCGCATCGCTGGGATGGTCGGAAGAGACGGAGGATGGTGTGTAGCAGGCTTCGGTTGATGGTATGGCGGCACTTGGTCCGTTGCTTGGTGACGTGTCCGCAGCTGAAGCGATGGAGTTGGTGACACATGGCCGGGTTTTATTTTCTGTATGTGTGTGTGTGCGTGTGTGCGTGCGTGCGTGCGTGTGTGTGTGTTTGTGTGGAGGAGGAGGAGGAGGAGGAGGAGGAAGAAGGAGGAAGAAAAGAAGGAGGAGAAGAAGAGGAAGAAAGAAAGAAAGAAA
>LAZP02000408.1:0-19003 GCA_001272575.2 Ophiocordyceps unilateralis
GATGGCTCATGAGAGGTAACAAGGGAGGCGGTTCCTACTAAGTAAGGCGGCTCTCGACAAGTCAAACGGGAGAAGCGACTGGAGCTGAGAAAGATGGCGGGAAACTCGAGAAGGGAGGGGAAAAAGTGAGGCATCCGAGCTAACAATCAGGGAGGCTACGGTGGCGAATATGAGACTTGATCCTAACCGTGGCTGAGGAGAGAGAACTAGCTGAGATGTTGTCTCTTTCGTTTGTTTGGGGGCTCATTTCAAGCAGAAAGAGGCCTTGAACAAGACTTTTTTAAGCATATTCTAGTTAATATCATGCAGGCAGCCGTTAGAAGACTGTTGACGTTGACAAGTCTATGCCCGAAATGACCGTTTCTTTTACTCATGTGGAGACCGCTGCCTTATGGCATGTTGTGATTTCTCAACCTGGTATTCAGCCACCACCTGCGGGCTGTGGTTCGAAGCAACGACGGGCAGGGAGAGGAATTCCCCGGCGAGAAACCAGCTGTCTGCTAAAGGTAAGGTGTAAGAACAAGACATGTACTTCGAGAAGCTCTCTCTCTCTCTCTTGGATCCTTGCCATTTCTCCAACACCAACGACTCGAGGGTTTCAAGGGGTTTTGAAGTTACAAATCCGCTGGACCAGAACAAACCTTCTGGGCCTACTCAGTCGTACGTCACCAGATGCAACCACGCAAAGAGGATTACGCAGTACGATATTCTCCCTTGATACTTGGTGCTAACCGTGCGCATCCGATGTGTCTAGCATTGATCACACAATCAGTTCCCCCCCCCCCCCGCTGTAAGCGGTTAGTGGCCGGACGCTTCGAGTGCCGCAGCCGGATAACTCTCCTGCCGAGGAATGAGAGCTGGCTGCATTCGCTGAACCCTATCCTCATCCCAGACAGATTTCCTGCTCTACTGACTTCTAGTCAGAACTCTCTAATCGGGACTTGGTTTAGCTGGACCTGGGAAATGGTTGTTAGCGCGCCCATCACCTCATGCTTTCTCCCCCCCCCCCCCCCATCTTCAACGTCTTGTCGCCCGCAGAATTGTGGAAGAAGAGGCCAACAGGGACTCGTTTGCCGACGTGACCAAAGGCTCGCAGTTGTGCCATCGGTGCACGTTTCCCCTGTACATTACCACTGTCTCAAGGTTTGCTTGCTTGCTCAGTGTAAAAATAAAATTCGCCCTTCATGATCTGGTATTAGATGTTCCATTCCTCTCGGGTAGCTTCATTTTGTCGAGTTTTCATCAGCGTTGGGTTGGCTTAGACTACCTTTTTTGTCTGTCTGAAGACGGAAACGGGCCGTACTCGCCTCTGAAGAGTTGGCATATAGCTTTGAGCTCTCCGTCTTTTTCATTTTCTTCATGGTACGGCCAGAGCCGTCTCTTTGTCTCTGGATCCGCCCTCTTCAACAGGGTCGCTCCCCCCCCATAATGATTGCCATTCATTACCTGGTTGCGGCAGTCGTCATCATCGGGTATTGTTTGCTGCGACGCTCACGTCGACCCCCGGGTCCCTATGGCCTGCCGCTGTTGGGAAACGTTCACCAAATATCCCGTCGGTACTCTTGGAAACAGTTCCAGCAATGGCATAAGATCTATGGGCCGATTCTGTCCTTCCGCCTGGGACAAATCACAGTCATCCTTCTCGGAAACCACGAAGTGGCAAAAGAGCTTCTCACCCGTCGAAGTGCCAACTACAGTTCTCGCCCTCGACTGGCCGTGGCGGGAGAATGCATCGGCAAGGACTTCGGGGCAGCCCTTTTGCCATATGGGAATTGCTGGAGGCAGTATCACAAAATACAAATGTCATTCCTGAGCGGCCCCAAGTCCCGACTGTACCGACCGCTTCAGGAACTCGAAACCCGTCAACTGTTGTCCAACTTGCTGTCGACGAGCAACTTCGAGGCTGAGCTCTACCGCTTCTCTTCCAGCTTGATGTTTGCGCTTCTCTACGGCAGGCGCTTCGTCACCGGGGAAGAGTCGGATCTGAAACAGACTGAAGAGCTTGCGACGTCGGCTTTGCAAGTGGTGTCGTTTGGGAATTGGATCGTGGACATCTTTCCGGTTTTGAACTGCCTGCCTCACTTCCTGGCCAAGTGGAAACGGGTAGGAGACGACTTTCACAACCGGAGAGCTGTGCTCTACGACAACAACGTCGCCAACGCCTTGGCCAGGCCGTCGTGGAACTGGTCCAAGCAGAGCTTTCTGCATGACGCACCGTCGGTATCCCGCAAGCAATTGGCCTTCCTCCTCGGCGAGCTGTATGAAACAGGGAGCCATACGACTTCCGGTGCTCTTCTCGTCGCAATACTGGCATGTGTTTGCTACCCTCAAGCCATGCGAAGCGTACAGGACGAGCTGGAGGCCCATGTCGGCCCCGATCGTTTACCGTCCTTTGATGATTTTCCTAATCTTCCTTATACCCAATCGTTTGTTCAAGAAGTTCTTCGATGGCGTCCCCTGGCCCCCGGCGGAGTGCCTCACTCTCCTATCAAAGACGATACCTTTGAAGGATTCCATATACCCAAGGGCGCCACCGTTATCGCTAATCACTGGTCGCTCGACATGGATGAAGACGTCTTTGCGCGCCCGGAGGAGTTTATGCCAGAAAGATGGATCAAGAATCCCGATTTACCCATCGCCGCCTTCGGATTCGGCAGAAGAACATGTCCCGGCCAATACCTGGCACGTAATTCTATTCTCCTCGTCATGTCACGATTACTCTGGGCCTATGACATCAAGTGGAAGGAGGGGAAAGCGAGAAGCGCCGAGACTA
The DNA here is from genome assembly GCA_001272575.2 of Ophiocordyceps unilateralis. Taxonomy (NCBI): domain Eukaryota; kingdom Fungi; phylum Ascomycota; class Sordariomycetes; order Hypocreales; family Ophiocordycipitaceae; genus Ophiocordyceps; species Ophiocordyceps unilateralis. The sequence goes on from LAZP02000408.1 coordinate 2,774, forward strand.
TCGAGATGACACACGACGGTGTGTTTTCCAAGCCGTCCCCGTTCGAAGCCACCTTCACGATCCGAAACTCGGCACGGGAGAAAATGGTGAGGGAATGGAGGGATTCGGACGACGATGCTGAGAGCATATTGAACATGATTGGGGCTGGATTCCCGCATCAATGACGCTTGCCTATCAAGAGTTGGACCGGCTTGTGCGGCAGCGGGATCGAGGTTGCAATTCAGCGGATGAGGAATGTGATTGGGTATGAATCACGAATATGCTGAGACGGGGGCACATCATTATCATGCATGCATCTCTATAAGAGAGCCTATGAGGGCGTTTCGCCTTCAAACAGGAATCTGAAGTTGAGGGGTTGATCGTGATATTCGAAGCGATCAACCAGCCCGTTTCTTCATGCAACTTATGTTGTGCTGGTGGTGTAGGCACGGCTCCCGTCCTCCGACATCGCCGGCCGAGAACGAAGACCCGATAGGCGCTACTATCCGTCGGTCCAAGGACTAGTGCCTAGGACAGCTTAGTTGGTTACGCCACGTAGCGCAATACACCAACCGGTAACTAGCACGCGGTGGAAAGTAGGCAAACCGAAGGACCTCACGTTACCTAGGTTGTATAACCTGCCTCCGAAACACGGAGACTTCGTGTGAGCAGTGTTTAAGACAAAAAAAAATATATATGTATATATCAGACTACTACGCTGCGGGCTTTCTGCCACCGACGCGAACCTCTCTCTGCCGTGTAACACACAGGGCCAATCTTTTTCCACAAAATCATCTCGCCAGACCATGTGTTTTTTTTTTTGGCATGATGAAAAAAATCTCTCTGAAAAGGCAAACCGATCATGACGTTCCAGCCTTTTTTTTTCCAAGTGTGAGACAGCGCGCGCGAGACTAGCTGAATGTCTGCAAGCCTGTGTGCCATGACGCCATGTTCGAACGGTCACAATCCAGAACGGGGATCGGCAGTGATTAGGCTGCGGCTGAGGAACACCAAATCTCCTAATTGTCGGTCATCTGCTCCCGTCGCACTCAGACATGATTCCTCGGCATCAGAGATTAGCCCTTTGCATCAGACAAACATGCTAACTCGGCACATCATCGCTCACTGCGACCTACTGCACGCCTTTTCTCGTCACGGTGAGGATGAAATCGTAGATGCCCGGCATGCATTGCAACCCTCACTCCCCCCCTTTTTGAACTTGTCGAGATGGAAGATACTGCTCCAAGATGATCATTTTTTTTTTCCCTTGCTTCAACATGTCGTCCAATTACCACGTTGTGCTGCATGTATATATTTCGTGACACAGCATGCCATCCGCCCGGGGTGGCGGACTCAGTTGCTAGCTGATGTCGAGGTTCACTATCCCTGTCGACGGTAGATAACCTTGGTGAATCTCTGTCCGCCAAGGGGGGGGGGGGAGTCTCCGCTCAGAGGCCGATGTGCGGCGTTGGCGTTGCTCAGCTTTCTTGCTCCGTTCTTCTCCTCACATCAGCTTTGGACGACATCAATTCCCTTTTACCCCCCCCCCCCCCTCCTTTATCACCATGCCTCGCAACAGCAAGACGTCAATGTCGGAGAGGTCGCCCCTTCTCAGGAAGGCGAGCTACTACTCCCCATCCGACTCCTGCTCCAGCCCGGAAGACGATATCGAGAATGGCAACCATAGCGCCTGCAATGGCGGCCTCGCCTGTCCGGCAAAGGAGGGAAATCCGGAGATGGCTAAGAAGATGCACTTATTGCTTCCTGCCGTCGGCATCGGTGTAAGTTCGATCCATCTCTCGACTCCCTTGTGGACGTGGCACTGACGATATGGCTTGTCAAAAAGATATACCTTGTCGCCATCGACCAGCTCCTCGCCGTCGCCATGTATACCAAGATCGGAAGCGATCTCAACGCTCTAAATAGCACAAGCTGGGTGGCCACATCGTGAGTCGCCGATTGTTATATTTGTACCGTGTTACACTGCGGCCAGCCTCGTCTCATCTCATTCGCCGACTTCATGTAGCCTCGGCGATGGCGAGGCCTCGATTGCCTGCATGCACGGTTAGGGGGCTGACATGGCCAATCCTCTCTCCCAGCTACTTTCTCACTCTGACGAGCTTCCAACCCCTCTACGGAAAGCTGAGTGACATCTTCGGCCGCAAAGAATGTCTCCTCTTCGCCTACGCTGTCTTCGGCCTCGGCTGCGTGGGATGCGGCCTCGCCCAGGACATGACACAATTATGCGTCTCCCGCGCCATATCCGGCATTGGCGGAGGCGGCATGAACTCCGTCGTGGCCATCTTGTTGTCCGACATCGTTCCTTTGAGGGATCGTGGCATCTGGCAGGGTTACCTGAACATCATCTTCGCTGCCGGAACCTCTACCGGCGCGCCTCTCGGTGGTCTGTGGGCCGACTCCTTGGGATGGCGATGGTACGAAACTTCCCAACCCGTCTCCTCGTCCCACCAACTGACTGGCTTGTCACAAAAAGGTCCTTCCTCGCTCAGGCACCGCTCTGCGTTGTCGCTTGGATCGCCGTCTATTACGTTCTCGACGTTCCGCCCACGTCGCGTGAGAAGTGGCTCACGAAGCTTCGACAGATCGACTTCGTCGGTGCCTTTATACTCATCCTCGCCGTCGTGGCACTTCTGGTCGGCCTCGATTCCGGCTCGAATCTGGGATGGTCCAACGCCTTCACCATCGTCTCGCTCGCATTATCCGTGCCCTGCTTCATCGTCTTCGTCTTCGTCGAGAGCAAAGTGGCTACCCATCCATTTGCGCCGGGCCGTATAATCTTCAGCCGAGACCTATTCGCCTGTTACCTTTCCAACTTTTTCGGCTCGGCCGGCTATTTTGGTGCCATCTTCTTCCTCCCGCTTTATATCCAGGCTGTCGAGGGCTATAGCGCCACCATGAGCGGCGTCCTACTGGTGCCGGCAATGATATGCAACGTCGTTACTTCGCTCTTCGGCGGTTGGGTCATCAAGAAGACTGGCCGATTCTACTGGGTCACAGTCGTTGGGTTCGGCTTACTGCTCATCAGTATGTTTCCGCTCATGTTGTCGACTTGGCTGAGGTTCCTACCCGGGGCTTTGCTGGGGCTCGTCATGAATGCTGGCGGCAGCGGTTGTGGTGAGTTTCTTGCCTTGATATTGTCTGTTTCTGAGAGGTCTAACAACAATCTCTGGCAGGTATCACAACCACTCTAGTTGGTCTTCTCGCCAACGCAGCCACCGAGGATAGCGCAGTCGTTGTCGCTTGCTCCTATCTGTTCCGTTCTCTGGGCGCCAGCATCGGCATTGCCACCAGTTCTGCCGTCATGCAACACGTTCTTCGTTCTCAACTCTTCGCTCGTCTACCGAGCGGGGAGGAAGCCCGCTGGATCGAGAGGAGAGTTCGCGAAAACCTCGAAATCATCCGACAACTTCCGCCTCGAGAAGCAGAACTAGTCAAGTCCAGCTATCAAGACGCAACTATTGGTGCCTTCACGCCAACCCTCATCTTCTCCATCATCTGCTTTGTTGTGACGTTTTGGATCAAAGAAAAGACGCTGAAGAAGTGATTGGCTAGGTCGCCATTATTGTCGACGGTTGAAGATGCACGGCATCCCTGAAACAACAAGTTCCGGCCTCCTGCTTTCGGAATGATGATGGATGACAGAACGATTTACATATAATCCAGCGTATAGTTTGAATGTCTTAATAGCGATGGGCGTCAAATGAGAGGCAATTAAGTTCTATCACAATTAATTATAGTACCCAAAAGTTTTTAGTCACAGCAAGTAACTGAGATACCAAAAAGAATCCGTATTAGTCTCTCGCTAAAAGACAATCCGTTCCTCATGCTCGTCTGGGCGAGATGACAATTCAGCACCATATCGAGCCCGCCTTCTCACGACAAGTCTGCAAATAAATCGCCTAGTCGATACAGCCTATCCGGCTCCCAGCCAGGAGAAGGCGTCTCCTATCAATGTTCCTTGATACTGCCATAGACTGTCGGTGGGCGACAACAGAAGTTGCCGAAATGGAGTTCGACGACGGTATGGATAGTCCGACAACGAAAACGTTTCCATGCTTGCAGCGAAAGAAGTACGTTGATGAACTGCAAGGGCCAAAAGGTATCAATATGTCCGTGTGCTATAATTAAACCGATCTGTATCTTCGGTGGGTGTAAGAGGGGGTGCGTCGGGTGACCCCTTTTCCGCTGTAGACTGTTGATAGCCCCCGAACAGCCTCATAGTGAAACTTACATGCCTTTATCGGACGTCTTTGCTTTGCCCGGGAGTTTGGGTGTGATCAGAAGCAAAATGGCATCAGCAAAAGACTGAAGCAAAGAGTCTCCCGAAACGAGCACGGTCATGTGTAAGCCCGTCGGGAAAGGAATTTGCGCAGCAGCTGGAATACGGGCAGCGCCTACAGCTATACAGAGTGAAATCATCACAAACTGCGCATCAGAGGTGACTATTGCCCGGTGTATGGAGTGTCATGGTGCTCAGGAACTCATTCGGCTGAATTACCGCAAGACTCTGTTCGCTAGACAACGTCTACGATTCTTTTCAATTTTGTGTCTCTCTTCTTCAACCCACTTCTTCCCCATCATTCTCCCTACTCGCAACACCAGGCTTGTCTCCGTTTACCCCAGATGGTGCAATCCGGACCAGTAAGTCGCCTTTCTCTACCACTTCACCTACACAGGCGAAAACCGTCTCGACACGGCCGGCTACCGGACAAGTAACATCAACCTCCTGCTGCTGTGAGCCTCTGTCCTGCTGCGTGGATGGCGGTCACTTACCATCTTCATCGCACTCACGGTCAACAAGTTTTGACCAGCGGAAACCATCCGTCCCTCGTCGGCGGCCACCCGAACAACTCTGCCCGACATGGGCGCCGCCACTTCACCTTGGACATGGGGATTCGCCTTCTGTAGCTTCAGCTTGGGGCACGCTGGTCTGTTGTTAGCAATGATTCGTCGTGTTCCGACATAACAAGGAGCTCACCATTATCATCTCTCACAGCCACGGAGCAGACTTCGCCGTTAAGCCGGAAGAGCACTTCGCAGTTACCGGTTTTTGGATCTGCTGGACGGATTGCCATCATCTCTACGGTAATCTCTCGGCCGCCGTTTCCTTGAAGCTGCACCTCCTGACCCATCTCCGGAGGTAGCAGAAAGTCCGGTGTGCGAAGCATCGCGAGATCACCAAACTCTCGCCGCGCCTTTCTAAAGTCCATGTATACTTCAGGATACATGACGTAGCTGGCGATATCATCCTCCGTCACAGCCCTTTCGGGGAACTTTGTCGCGATCTCCAGCCGGGTCTGGTCCCAGTCGACGGGCTGCAAAGTGAGACCGGGTCTTTGCCTGACCGTTTGACCGCGACCTCGAAGCACGTCAGTCCGGAAAGGCTCTGGGAAGCCGTCGAACGGCTGGCCCATCAGCCCCTCAAAGAACTCGACAACGGATTTGGGAAAGTCGAGGGTTGAAGCTCGTTGTTGTATTTCGTCCGCCGTGAGCTTCTGGTCAACCATGAATTGAGCGAGGTCGCCAACGGCTTTGGACGTCGGCGTGGCCTTGATTATGTCGCCTAGCAGCATATTGGCGTCCTCGTACGCCTTGAGCGTCTCGGCCCACTGGCTCCCTAGTCCATTCTGGCGGGCCTGGAAGATGAGGTTCGAATACTGGCCGCCGGGGATCTCGTGTTTATAGACGGTTGGGTCGGGTGATCGCAGGTCGGCGTCGAAACCTGCATAAACTAACCGTAGCTGCGCCCAGTAGGCGTCGATGACTTGAATCTGGTCTAGGCTCAGGGCCGATTCGAACCCCGTGTTTTCCAACGACGCGATAACGGCACTGGCAGCAGGCTGGGACGTCGACCCGGAAAGGCTGTCGATGGCCGTATCGACGATATCGGCGCCCTCTTCGACACAGGCTAGCATCGTTGCGATTCCCGCCCCATTAGTATCATGTGTATGCATATGGATCGGCATATCAGGATATTTGGTGCGGATAGCTCGCACAATCGCTCGGCCCGCCGCTGGCTTCATGACGCCAGACATGGACTTGACGGCAATGACGTGCGATCCGCATTTGACCAGATGGTCAACCACTCCCAAGTAATAGCTCAGGCTGTATTTGGTTCCGGGCTCGAGCATATCGCCAGTGTACATGATGGCCCCTTCGACGAGGCCTCCTGCGGCATGGACGGCTTCGATCCCTACCTTGAGGTTGTCTAGGTCGTTGAGGCTGTCAAAGACGCGGAAAATGTCGATGCCGCTATCTTTGGCATGCTTGACGAAATGGAAGAGGGCATTATCGGGGAGTCTATGTGGCGTGGGCGTCAGATGTTAGACGTCCAGCTTCACAACGTCGAGATATCTTGAGAGTTATACTCACGCTGAATAGGCAACTCCGTTGGTGCTTCGCAAAAGCATCTGGAATGGAATGTTCCTAAACAAGAACGTGACGGCCGGTCAGCTTCATAAACTCGGTTACATTATAAGAAACCGAAATGTTCCACGTACGGGACGAGCTTGCGCAAGTTACGCTGTACAAACACGAGAGTCGGGTCAGCTCAGTAGCCAATACCCCTGAGATGGGAGTTTGAACCCGAATGACAACTTACGAGGCGCTCCCACGGATCTTCGTACAAAAACCGGAGCATCACGTCAAAGGTGGCGCCTCCCCAGCTTTCGAGACTATACGCTTCCCGATAAGCATGGCTAGTGTGCTTGGCGATGGCCTCGAGATCTCTACTCCTCACACGCGTTGCTAGCAACGACTGCTGTCCGTCTCGCCACGTCGTGTCTGTGATGAGTGTTGCGCCATGGGCCCTCACTTGGCGCGCAAACTCGCGCGGTCCGTCTCGTAAAAGGACGTTGCGCCATCCTTGGAAACACGGCTCGGTGGTATTGATGAGCTTTCCAGACTTGGGGTCAAGCAACTCTGTCAACTCCATGTCTCGCTTCAGCGCTGGCGGTTTCTAGTCGGCGTTAGTTTTGGATGATCCGATGTCGAGCTCGACCAAGATGCCCACCGCTTGTCCCTGGATCCGACTACCGTTGACTGCCGCATCTGCGAGGAACCGCATGAGGCCCTGAGCCTGGTCGTTCTGAGCCTGTGAGGGGAGCAAACTCGGGGTGTCGTCGATAAATGACGTCCAGCAGTTCCCTGCAGCGAAGTCGGGATGTTGGAGTAGGCGAATCAGGAAGTCGATGTTGGTCTGAACGCCATGAATTCGAAAGTCGTTGAGGGCCCGTAATGACCTCTTGATGCTCGAACTGAGATCAGGGCCAGAGCAGATGCACTTGACGAGGAGCGAGTCATAAAAGGGGCTGATGCGCGCGCCTAAAAAACAGTCGCTATAGTCGAGACGAACGCCGTTGCCGCTGGGCAATCGACATCCCATAATGGTGCCCGAGTCTGGCCGGAAGCCCTGGGAGGGAATCTCGGTTGTTACACGGCACTGGATGGAAAAACCTTTGAGCTGGATGTCGTCTTGAACTAGGCCCAGCTCTGCCAACGTGGCTCCGCAAGCGATGCGCAACTGCGCACCTACAATGTCGATTCCGGTGATTTCCTCCGTCACGGTATGTTCCACTTGACTGTCCTCTGCTTCATCAGCCCAAGCGCCGAGGCAGCACGAGGATGCGTCAGACGCACATTCGGGGGTTCATCTCAATGAAGTAAAACCGATCACCCTCGACGAGGAATTCAACGGTTCCAGCGTTCTCTGTTTCCAGGCTAGAGTCAGTCGACTTGAGACTCCTTGCCAAGTGTACAGGGAGAGATGCTTGTTACCGTAGTTCAATCCCTGGGCCAGGCGCACTGCGGCATCCAGGACGCCCTGACGGACATTGGGCGGAATATTGGCCGCTGGAGCCATCTCTACGACTTTCTGGTGCTTGCGTTGAACGCTGCAATCCCTCTCGAAGATGTGGATGTGGTTTCCGTGCCGGTCGCTAAGCACTTGAACCTCGATATGTTTAGGTCGACTCAAGAAGCTGCCAATGGAAGTGTATGAGCGGTGGCATCGACGATGAGGCCAAGCTTGAACTGCGTACCGCTCTATGAAGACGGCTTCATTCCCAAAAGCCGCACCTGCCTCGGACCGAGCTGAGATGATGGCGGCTTCAAGACATTCCTTCTCGCGAACAACACGCATGCCTCGGCCGCCGCCTGACGACTAGGTCAGTTGAGTCTCTCTCTCTCTCTCTCTCTCGAGGCGAATCGGTCTGACACTGACCTCCAAAGCTTGCCTTGATCACGATGGGGTATCCATGTCTAAAGCCCGCATCAGCCGAGTTGTTGCAGTATTCGAGAAGGCGTAGCAGGATAACGAACTTGTCTGCAAACTCATATGCTTCCTTCAAGCCACTCAGGGGACCGTCAGTCCCTGGAATCGTCGGGATGCCAAATCCATCGGCGATTCGTCGTGCGGCTACTTTGTCGCCCATCTTGTCGATGATTTCGGTCCGTGGGCCGACAACTACGAGACTTAGCATTAGCTTGCTCTTCGGAGCATGTCTCTAGGTCGGAGAGCCTTAGAGAAATTACAGGTTAGGCCTGCCTCCCGCACTTGGGACGCAAAACCAGCATTCTCGGCGAGAAATCCGTAGCCCGGGTGGCTGATTGATGGTCAGCAGGCAGCAGCATTAGGAACATGTTTCCAAGGCGTTTGCTACGCACACGAGGTCGACTTGATGCTGCTTGGCGACATTCACGATCCGGGCGCCATCGAGATACGCCTCACTATTTGGTTTTGTTCAGTGAGCCAGCCGTCCCGAGTTGACATCTGGCGGGCTTGCACATACAGAGAGCCAACGCCGGAACAGTTGCCGACTCGGTAGGATTCGTCGGCCTCTGGGAATTTCAAACATCATGAGATTGCCTCTCTGACGTGTGGACGCGTTTAACAAACTTTGACGATAGCCAGCAAATCGATCCTCCTCTGAGTAGATGGCCACAGTCGACATGCCCAATTCCCGCGCCGAAGCGAGGATGCGACTTGCAATCTCGCCTCGATTAGCGACCAAGACCTTGATCTGTTTCATGGCTAAAGATTAGTCGAGGAGAGGTGGGCGGAAAAGTGAGGCGATGATGATAATCGGAAGACACTCCCGGAACCTGGGGAGCTCAGGATAAAGTGATAGCAAGGTAAAACATGATTGGCGTTCCACGAGATGATCTCGGGAACCCCAAAGGAGCGTAACTATTTCATGGCCATGACTTCCATGGCGTGATGGGCGACATTGCAGCCACTGAAAATCCTCGAAGCGTACAGAATGCTGCACGCCGGCAGCTGAAGTATTGACGTGTTACATGAACGAAGCAAAAGGCTGGCTGCAACGCTGATCTTGTATGCAACAGTAAGGAACTGTATGCAGCAAGGGGCACAGCTGACGGGAGCGATAACGCATCCAGGCATCCGACGGTAACAACCGAGGTAACGCGGCACGAGCGGTGTAAACCTGTGAACTGACCTGATTGTCCCGCACAGTACCCGAGTGCTTCTTGAAATGATGGGGAGACTGTATGTATGAATCACATTGGAAGGGCTGCAGAACTCGGGAAGTCGCGGGGATGCGTTCAAGCACCGATGAGATGAGTCTTTGTATCATGGCGCTTTTTTACAGCTTCTGGTTATCTTTTCTTCCTAAAAGAGGGCCGTCAGATGTTCTCTTTCCGTAGTATATGTATCAAGTCGAGATACCCGCTGGCAGCCGGGCAAAGTTGAAGCGGAGATGCCGTTTTCAACTTCATTCTAGATAATAAGACCGCGACGGCAATGGTGTCACTATCATCTACCTAGGTTACAGAAGTCTCTTGGTAGTAGTGTGACTTATCATTTGACGTGGTTTGGTTATTTTTACATGCACTATCGGAATTTCTCTGAACCGTCCGCCTATACCAGTTGTGCCTATGATAGGGGCTTTCTTTGAAGAAGCTCTGGCCTCAGTCGCCGTTTGCTTGGCCGTGATGCGGCACTCGATCACTCGTGCGTGCACATGGCCCTACATAACGACAAGAAATGCTCCATGCCTTCAGGCACCGTAACCGTATCTGATCATGGTACAGTTAGGACAGCTTCATGCAATACGGTACTTACTTTCCAGGATGGAACTTGAGCAACGACAAAAAATGATTCGAAAGCAATAAAAGTCAGCCGCCTTGTTTTCAACACAAGTGTCGGTCCTTCCATTCAGCTGCGGTCATCAACCTGAATCATGCTTCTCGCTAACAGTTACCTGCACGAGTAGGCATGCTGAATCCAACTTCCGCGGATACGTTGTCTTTGATGGCCATGGCGAGCCTCAATGCAGCGAATCGGTGAAGCCACTGGGAGCTTGCAAATCATGCAAGGCAAACGAGTCTCTGAAGATTCTATCCCGAGTTCTCATGACTAGGGCATTACAATATTCACTCCTATGCATCTCCGCATAGCCCTTCCTTCCACACTAGCTCAAGGCTAATGACATGATAGCGTTGGAAGACTTTGCGTAGGCTTTTTTTTTTCTTCTCAAGCAGCGGATGAAGATGTCAATCTATTTAGCACCGCCACGCTCAGTTGCCTTGGAGTATGCCTCGATGCCATCGAGTGACTGCCTCGCAGGGACGCACCGCAAGCTCTGTGAGATGCCCGGCACACGGGCCAATTGAAAGCCGAAAGCTGCACTGCCGGTCTTCAAGGCTTCCTGCCCTCCACTCTGGCAACCTCCACTTTGGCAACCAACAGAAATATCCCCGGTCTGGCAAAGTACAGCAAGTCATGGCTATTACAACGCCTTGCACTAACTGTTGTCTGTGACAAGATGGAACTAACGGGTCTTCGCATGAGTGACTGTCTGGACTGAAGCCAGAAAACACACCAACATCTGCCCTCCTGGCAAGCCATTATTTAAGGAGGTCCTTGGCCATTGAGAAATCAGCTTTGGACTGCCCCCCTAACACACGTAACTGCGACACATACAGTACCGACATTCGCTTCAACTTCATAACTACTACAATCGCTTCCAAGACTCCAAAACTAAAAACACCTTTCTGCCAACCAATCAAGTACTTGAATACAGCCAGGATGAAAAGCGTCTTTACACTAGGCACATGCCTCATTCTCGTCGGGGTGGCTGTAGCCACGCCCGTTCAAGTCTCGACGGGGATCGAGCGGCGTCAAGGTATGTCTTGGGTCTTTTGGAGAATTTTGCTGCTTGCTCCGAGACTTATTCGGCGATAGATAAGGAATCTGGATACGTGCCGAGCTTTCTCCATGAAGATGCCGAACAATGGAGGGAGGCTCAGGAGCGGAGGGAGAAAGAACGGATAGGACGACTACCGGACTTGAAAACACGTCCAAAGCAGCGAGAGAATAGTGGCCGCCCTGCCCAGAATTCTCAACCGCCTCCATATCGCCTTCCCTATTTTAACACAGGCCCAAAATCTCAGGGTTATCAGCCGTCTTTCCCCAATAATCAACATCCGCAGACTTTCCAGAATCCCCAATTCCCTCAACGAGGCCAATATCCGGATTACCCGCCCAATTATTTCCAAAATCCCCAGTTCTCTCAACAAGGCTCACATCCGGATCACCCTCCTCCTTTCCAGAATCCTCAATTCCCTCAACCATTTCCAAATCCAGGTCGCGGTTCCCCCCCTCCTCGGAGTTGGCAGTCCCCTCAGAGGTACCCAGAAACGGAACTCCGCCCCCCCTCTCAATCTCCATCACAAGGTAAAGGGGCGGGTTCATCAATCTCACGACCACAAAAGGCTACTCCGCAAAAAAAGCCTTCCATTTCGAGAACGGAGACGGCGACGGTGACCTCACAAACGGCTAATCCTGCCGTCAGCAAGTACCCCCAGCGTCCATCAACGGCCGGAGGGCGGCCGTCTTGCATGCCGTCGTCTTCGGATGTGTCTAATCAACCCACTCGGAGTCAGAAGACAGAGGGTTTTCAGCCAGTCCGAGGTGCCGACATGCCTGCGACCTTGGCTTCGGGCCCTTGCAACCAGACCAGCGTGACTCCGCCCATGAAGAACTCCATCTCCAACTCCCCTCAGACTTCTCATAAGGAGAAAGCAAAGGCTGGGGACAAACAACCAGGTGCAATGTCTGCGCAGCCTGTGCGGACTGCTACGCCATCCACTGAAAATACGACTCTGCCCATGAAGAACTTAGCCGGCAACCTCTCCCCAGCGTCTGAGAAGCCAAAGGCGGTTGCCTGTCCCGAACCCGATTCGACGTCACCGAAAGTCGAGCCGCAGTCTGGATATATACCGAAAGGTAGTGACTGATGCTTCCAGAGCTCTTTTCTTCGACTTCGAGACAGGCTTCCTGTGCATTGCGTTGACAGGTTGCCAGATCAAGCTTCCTGGGTAGGTAGTTGAGCCATGGGGGCGTCTTTCTGTCGTTTTTGTCATCCTCTGTGCACTTCAACTTGTCGTTTATAGATAGAGTTTATCAAAAAGAAGAAAAAAAAAGACCAGCTTTACCCGAACGACACTCTCAACCTGGTGATTCGTCCATAGGCGTAGCCGGGCGAATAACGGTGGCTTGTCGGAAAATCTCTATCGGCCGGTCCCGCCTCCACGGCCTCTCCTCCTCCCTCGGCACCGCTAGAGAGCTAGAGACAAGGCCAAACTTGCCGACTTCCATCTCTGCCCTGCTCAGACGCCTGGCCGTCCGCCATGGCTGGCCGCAGCATCACGGCCCATCTCTTGCTAGTCATCGCCATCGCGACACTTGGACCGCTGCAGTTTGGCTTCCACCTCGTGAGTGGCGCCCGCCTACTTGTCAAACACGGTCATCATCGCCATGCTAACCTTGGTTTGTTCGTCCAGGCCGAGCTCAACGCACCGCAAGATGTCATTACCTGTCGCAAAAAATCCGTTTCGACTGTCACCGCGCGACAGTCGGCATGGCTGCTGCGCCCGTCCGACCTCCCATCGGCCTGTATCCCGATGAACGAGGCAACCTTTGCCACCGTTTCTTCGATATTCACTCTCGGCGCTCTCGTCGGCGCCCTGGCCTCCGGACCCTTCTCCTCAAGACGCGGCCGCCGGCTGACGATGCGCATCACCGCTGTTCTGTACCTCGTCGGCTCTCTGGTCGAGTCAGCCGCAGCCAACGCTGCCACCATGTCGTTTGGTCGCTTCTTTTCAGGCCTCGGAGCCGGTGCCTCGACTGTCGTTGTGCCGCTCTACGTCAGCGAAATATCTCACCCGTCTGAGAGGGGCCTGTTTGGGGCCATGACCCAGATATCCATCAACGTGGGCATCCTCGGCACACAGGCGCTTGGCTACTTCTTGAGTCATGGCCGTGACTGGCGCTGGATCTTGGGCGCCGGAGCCATCATTGCTGCCATCCAGGCCATCGGGCTTTTTTGTGTCCCGGAGAGTCCGATCTGGCTTGCTGCCAACGGTGACGTGGCTACGGCCAGGCGGACGATGCAGCGCATTCGGGGCAAGAGCTTTGACATTCACCAAGAGGTGGCGTCCTGGAGCTATCATGATGGCTCGGAGCACGAGGGCCTGCTGCCTGCAGCAGACGGATCGGCGCCGCCGTCGCCGCCCCCTCAGCCGGCGTCCCAGCCGCCCGTTCATCTCGGATTCACGCAGGTGGTCAGGGATACACGATACCGGCCCGCCATCGTGGCGCTTGTCGGTGTCATGATCGCGCAGCAGATCTGCGGCATTAACGCCGTGATAATGTATTCCGTCTCCCTCTTCGCCGATGTTTTCCCCACCTCGTCAGCTCTCCTGACCATCATCATCTCGACTGTCAATCTCATCATGACGGCCGCCTGCGCACCGCTGCCCGATCGCCTCGGCCGCAAGACCTGTCTACTTCTGTCGACCGTCGGCCAGGGTACCAGCGCTCTGCTACTCGCTCTGTCCATTGTGTTTGGTGTGAAGCTGCTGTCAGCAATAGTCGTTTTGTTCTTCGTTGCCTTCTTCGCTGTCGGGCTTGGTCCGGTGCCGTTTATTCTGGCATCGGAGCTCGTCAGCCAGGAGGCTGTGGGAGCGGCCCAGAGCTGGTGTCTGGCGGCCAATTATATCGGCACCTTTTTCGTCGCCCAATTCTTCCCCGTCATCAACACGGCGCTCAATAAGGCTCTTGGGGGCTCGGGCTGGGCTTTCTTTTTGTTTGCCGCGCTGGCTGCGGGGTCAGTCCTGTTTGTGTATGTCAAGGTGCCCGAAACGCGAGGCAAGAAGGACATGGATGAGGTTTGGGGGCGGTATCGTCGATCGGATTAGGAATAGAGGCCTCTTAGAGATACTCGGATTATACTAGAATTGCTATGTGAGCGATTGATACAAGCTTTCCAAGGCCAAGATGACAGCCTTCTGCCAGAATTGCTAAGACCAATCTAGCCTCTTGAACCTGGGAACTGAAGGCATTGAAAGGACGGCATTTTAGCATCCGGCCTAAGCCAGTCCGGCGATAGAAACAAGCCCACGTGACCGCCCCGCGCACCTTGAGGAGGCTCTTGAACCTCCGACAACAACTCGACCCACAAGCTCCCGCATCGAGCTCCCTTGGACACGACGATAGCCCAAGCAAGCCGTCGTCACCCTCGGCTTCTTCAGCGCTGCCTGCGACTCCTGCAAATATGGGAAACCCTCCTCCGATCGGTACGTGTCTGCCCCGTCTATGCGAACCTCTATATCCCGCCATCCCGCCATCCGGTCCCGCTCCTCATAAGCGGCTGACACGGACGCAGTCCTCGATGGCGGCACCGGCTTTCTCAAGGTTGGCTATGCGGCGCAGAACTTTCCAGAGTTCCAGTTCCCGTCTATCGTCGGCCGGCCGATCCTCCGATCCGAGGAGAAGACGGATAATGATCTCGTCATCAAGGACATTATGTGCGGTGACGACGCCGCCGCCGCCCGGACCATGCTCCAGATCAGCTACCCTATGGAGAACGGCATCGTCAAGAAGTGGGAGGACATGCAGCATCTCTGGGACTATACGTTTTCGGAGAAGCTTCAGGTGGATACCAACGGGCAGAAGATTCTGCTGACGGAGCCGCCTATGAACCCTCTCAAGAACCGAGAGCAGATGTGCGAGGTCATGTTTGACAGGTATGGCTTCGGAGGCGTCTACGTCGCCATCCAGGCGGTCCTAGCACTGTACGCGCAAGGTAAGTCGATCCCATGTCGCATCGAGGCGACACAGGCTTACCTCCAAGGCAGGTCTTAGCTCCGGCGTTGTGGTGGACTCTGGCGACGGTGTGACACACATCGTCCCCGTGTACGAGTCGGTCGTGCTCAACCACCTTACCAAGCGGCTCGACGTGGCCGGTCGCGACGTGACGCGTAACCTGATCAAGCTGCTCCTACGTCGGGGCTACGCTCTGAACCGGACGGCCGACTTCGAGACGGTGCGGCAGATCAAGGAGAAGCTATGCTACGTCTCGTACGACCTCGAACTAGACAAGCGCCTAAGCGAGGACACGACGGTACTGGTGGAAAACTACACGCTGCCGGACGGACGGGTGATACGGGTAGGCAGCGAGCGGTTCGAGGCGCCCGAGTGCCTATTCCAGCCGCACCTAGTCGATAGCGAGTCGCCGGGGCTAGGCGAGTTTCTCTTCAACACGATCCAGTCGGCCGACGTGGATATACGGGCGTCGCTTTTTAAGGCGATTGTGTTGTCAGGCGGCAGCAGCATGTACCCGGGCCTGCCGTCGCGACTAGAGAAGGAGCTAAAGCAGCTATGGCTGACGCGGGCGCTGCAAGGCAATCCGGAGAGGCTCAACAAGTTCAAGGTGCGGATCGAGGATCCTCCGCGGAGGAGGCATATGGTGTTTTTGGGGGGAGCGGTGCTGGCCAACATCATGGCGGACAACGAGAGCATGTGGGTGACCAAGGCCGAGTGGGACGAGCAGGGGCCGCGGGTGCTAGACAAGCTGGGGCCGCGATGAGAGATGAATTTATCGAGAGGCGTCTGGAGTCTAGATTAGTAGACTTATGATGCGCAATACAGTCGACGGTGCAATATGGCTGCTGGTTCGAATGGCACGTGGATGGCACGGATGAGCTAGGGAGTTACCGCTTCGGGTACTGGGAGGAAGGTGATGGAAGAAAGTAACGTGCTAGCAATGGCGTGGGCGAAGCTCGTTACCTAGGTAAGATAGGTAGGTAGTTATCGACTCTTGCCGTGATATTTCTTTGCTAGACTTTCTCTGGGGAAGGGTTGAAGAGGCATATTTCTTACTGGCGATTTGATTTGACGATCCACAAGGTCATTGCCTCTGGTAG
>LAZP02000409.1:0-18936 GCA_001272575.2 Ophiocordyceps unilateralis
GGGGGGGGGGGGGGGTTTGAAAGAATAGGCTCTGTTTGCGTTCCGGTTCTGGTTCCGAGTCAGCCTATAAACGCAGCAGCATTGATGCGTTTCGGCCAAAAGTCTCGGCCGAGGCGCACCCAGCCGTCTTCGTCTACCGACTCAGCAAGGCTCAACCGCCAAGACCAGGGCATTCTCGAAGAATGAAGCTGACGATTTTTGATCCCCTCAACGGCTATACTTGATGGCTTTGTCTCGTCGTAGCAGGCCTCGTCGTACTTAACGACACCTCCTCTCTTCCCCCCTTCCCCCCTCCCCCCCCCTTTTTTTTTGTACTAAACCCAAACCCTCCTCTCGACCTTTTTCCAACCCATCGTCATTCGTTGATATAAACGTACAAAGATGATGGCTCTTCTCGTCTTCCTTCCGCTCGTGCTAGCAGCAGAGCCGCTGCCCATGTTCACGAGCTGTAAAGACGAAGCATGCTACAACGAGCTGGTCCAAGTGTCGACCAACGCGACCCGACTCGCCGCCTTCTGCACCGACTCATACGTCACGGATAAGTCGCACGCCGAGCAATACAACCTGACGGTCTCGTCGTCTAGCGGCTGCGGCGATGTACAGAACATGGATACCATCCGACCGCTGTGCGATTGCGTGGCAAAGGAAGTCAACGCGACTTGGAACGGAGCCGGGGTTCAAGGAGGAGGGATGAAAGTCGACGAGGCCAACAACAACGAAAAGGCTCCTAAATCTCCTGAGCTGGACCCGAATCTGAACACGGCCGATTTTCTCTTCCCCGATTGCGTCAAGTTGCCGTGCTACTCCTTCCTCGACATCACCTTCGACTCGCCCCAAGAGCTCAAGGCGTATTGTGAGAAGGCCGAGTCGAAGCAAGGGTCTGGTCTGGATCAGCAGACGCTCGAGGAGCATCAGTGCAAGGATACTAAGCCGGCTTGTGACTGCGTCCGGAAGGCAAAGGGGAACGACGCTCTGGCTGGTGAGCCGTCGCCGTCTGCGCCTGAGGGACCGCCATCTCAACCGGGGGAACAACCGCCTGTGCCGGGAGGGGAATGATGGAGGGCGTGATTTCAAAAACAAAAGGGGGGGGGGGTTCAGAGTTTAGGGGTTTAGATTAGAGTGCATGCCCGAATGTAAAGGGCCATAGCAGCATCAGAACTTCCCCTGATAGAAGGCTTCCCCTCCAAGCGAGGAGAGAGCAAACTTTAGGCCAGCAAGTATTCTAGCTAACGGTCCTCCTCGACCGGTGGAGCAGGCACCCAGTCTTCGGGATATACGTCTGCGCCCCAAACCTTGGTCACGGTAGATTCCTGCGTGCCCAACTCGCGTCTCAATATCATAAACTTGCTCATTTCGTACTCGGTCCCAAAGGTAGACGAGTTGGCTACCAACCAAAGGCCTAGACAAAGATGACCATGGTCAGAAAAAGAAAAGGGCAAAAAAGGGGGAAAATAAAAGGGGGGAAGGGGGGAGGTAGTAAAGCGCACAGAGAGAGAGAGAGAGAGNNGGGGGGGGGGGGGGGGGACGATAATACCGGGGCCAGAGCTTTTTGACAGAGAGAGAGAGAGAGAGAGAGAGAGAGACAGAAGAATGGATCATACTTTCGATGCGAAACTTATCCGACGCTATGGGATGCAACAAAGGCTGGACCAGGAGACTGATGCTCGTGAGGTTGCTGATGAAGACGTCTTCCGTTCCAAACGACCTCTCAATATTAATCGACACACCGACCGCCTTGCCCGGGTAGGGATTCTTGAACAAGAGAGTCGGTTTCGAGTTGCCCACCATGACAAACACGCTGTCTGTAGTTCCGGCCCAGGAATTGGGCGAGACGCGTGCGTAGACGTAGAGTTTACCGACTTGCATGATCGAGGCCATGTACTTGGTAGCCAAGGCCTTGGGCGACTCTTGGGCCATGGGGCAACGGATAGGTGCCCGCTTCCTCATCACCGCTCTCTTCTTCTGCCTACCGTCTCTACACCAGGGATCCAACCTCTGGCGTAGCACCACATGATCGTCGGGAAAGCCGGCGAGCTGAAATTGGGCGCCACCGTCGGAAGCCCAGTCGAATAGTTGCGAGTGATAGTCTGGGTTGAGAACACGCTCACTCACATGATAGCCATTCGGCGTCCCGGCGGCTTCCTCGATTCTCTGCCAGGCGAGAACCTGGGTCCAGAGAATGCCTCCCAAGGCCGCGAACTCGAGCTCGCCCTGATGTTCGTAGTAGTCGCCGAGGGTGCGAGCCACGTTGATGAAGTTGGGGGTGACGTGTATATGATAGATGTAGCCGGGAACGGTTCCGCTCTCACGAAGGATGTGAAGTGCCACACCTAGACTCGACGTCGTCGAGACGTAGCCTGAGTTATTGCGGCTCATCCATCCCTCTCCGCGCACGTGGTTGAATAGACTGGTGTCGGGCGGTGGTCGCAGAAAGCCGTTGCCATCTACGCCCCGCGGTGAGAAGCCCCCCGCGTACCTGATCTGCCTGGGAGACCGTTGGTCTACTCGGTAGACGATGTGCACATGATCGTTGCTCGGTCCTAGCGTCGAGCTCCTGCTGTGGGTAAGAGGGAGCCATGAGCCGGCCAAAAGAAGCCAAGGGAGAAGAAGGGATAGGCGAGAGAGCATTGCGCTTGGTTCCTGCTCTGAAGAGAGGCCGACTTTGAGTGTTACACCTCGTCTCGAGTGCCAATCAACTTTTTTATACCTGATACCCCATCATTCGAGCTTGAAGCGAGTCGAGACTAGTTTTGGTGTTAAAGCCGCCGCCCAGCCGGCCGACATAACCTTCCTTCAGCAACCCAACACGGCCCATGAGCAGAAAAAAAAAAAAAAAAGGCTAAGTTGGGAAACTCCTCAACAGTGAGAGACGTGATTGCATTTTTGCTCTTCGGCACAGACAGTCCCCATGATAAAAACACTTCCTACATACTCGTCACCTTATAATTCAGGGGGGGAGGGGGGGGTCTCGTCCGCATATACGAGGTTACAGCACCCACCAACCAAGAAGGGGGGAAAACAAAACTAAAGCAAAAATAAGATCAAGAAACAAATCATTGAGAAAAAAAAAAAAAAGTCAAAAGGATGAAATACAGAAGAAAATCCACCCCCCAAACGCTCCCTGTCGCAGTCGGAGCTACCGCAGGCTATTCCCGGCCGTCGGTGCTCCGGTGGTAAGGGCACATGGGGCCGGTTCGGTCGTCGAGGGCTGTTCGAGATGGATCGTTGGGTTTTTTTTTTTGCTCCGACATGTGTGAAGTGAAAAGCGCTGGCTGATACCAAGTAATACTCGCTGATAGCATCATGGTGTGGGTTCGTCCTGGAATGGTCCTAGACGCACACGTGACCTTATCGTCGTCAACTTGGTTGATCCCTATCATCGTCGATAACACACACCTCACCTCACCTTGCCCTCACCTGGCCTTCACCCTCACCACACCTCAACCTCTCTCCCCATCAGCACCACCACCAGCAGCACCCACCTCCTCCTCCCACACCATCCCTCCCCCCCCAAAAAAAAACATGCCAAGAACCAGCGACCAATTCTCTCTCCCACCCAACTCCAGCATGCCCTCCAATACCCCCATAGACTCAGACCGAGGTAGACATCTCCTCCTCTCTCTCCCGCTCCCGAAATATATACCCCGTCCACCATCTAACGAAGGAAAAAAAAAAAAAAAAAAAAAACACAAACCCCTTCAGTCTGGACAAGCCTCATCACGAACCTCAACTACCTTCCCGCCCTGCTAACCCTGAATTACTCGCTCCGCCACCGCGCCAAATCATCGTACCCGCTTCTGGCCCTCTACACCGACTCCTTTCCGGAACAAGGACGGTCGGCGCTCGCACGGCGCGATATCCCCGCCCGACGAATCCCTTATCTGCTCCCGACGGAATCGCGCGATTATTCTCATGATCCGCGCTTTTATGATTGCTGGTCCAAGCTTGCGCCTTTTTCCTTGACGGAATTCAAGCGTGTCGTTCAGTTGGATGCGGATATGCTCGTGTTGAGGAATATGGATGAGCTCATGACCCTGGCTTTGGATCAGCCTCCTACAGAAATTGGCGACGCGCCGTCGGGGAACCGTGTCTTCGCTGCTGGGCACGCTTGCGTCTGTAATCCGCTTCGCAAGTCGCATTATCCGTCCGATTGGACCCCTCAGAATTGCGCCTTCTCCTCGCAACACTCTGACCCCGAAGCCGCTCAGACGGTCGCTCCGGACCCGGCCGTCGGGCCGCTAGGCTTCATGAACGGTGGCCTGCAGGTCGTCAATCCGTCAAACGTCTTGTACGCCCAGATCGTCGCGCACATGGAGGCCGACGCCGTCAACATGGACTTTGCCGACCAGTCCCTCCTGTCCGATCTCTATCGCGGCCGTTGGCTGCCCCTCCCTTACGTCTACAACGCCCTCAAGACTATGCGCTGGCAGGGAGTTCACGACGCCATCTGGCGGGACGACGAGGTCAAGAACGTCCACTACATCCTCAGCCCCAAGCCCTGGGACGAGATGGACCAACAGGGAAACTGGACCGGCTCCGACGAGACCCATCGTTGGTGGGTCGACGTCAACCGCGAAAGGAAGGCCGCCGAGAGGGAGCAGAATATTCCCGATGATGGGTTCTAGCCACTATCTTCTCGACTTGACTGGCGCCTCCACATCTTTCTCTCTCTCTCTCTCTCTCTCTCTCTCTCTCTCTTCCTCTCTCTCTGCTCTCATCCTACCTACTGCCCACCAAGCGTCAAACCAACAAGCACCACCCGTACTCTCCCCCCTTGCCCCCAAACAAGAAAAAAACCACCTCTTCTACATGCCGAGCGCGCGTGACTGTTGTGCTCTCGTCTCACCTATACAATATCGTTTCGCCATGGCTCCTCTCCATCCTCGTCACACACACACACACACACACACACACACACACCTCGACGACGCCATGATAATTCGACATGCCAACTCCGTATCTGCCAGTCTGCATAGACGAAGACAACTCCTCTCAGTCTGCGTTAGGAGAAAAAAAAAGAGAGAGCCAAACTCCGCGTCTGACAATCTGCGTCAACGAACCCAACTCCTCGCCTAAGACGTCCGGGACGCATGAATGAAAAGACGTCTCACGTAAAGGGCCAAAAAAACGCCACAAACCACAAACGAAAGGGGAAAAAAAGAAAAAAAAAAGATGGCATAAATGTGAAGATCAAATTCCGCTGAATTGTTGCAACTCTTACGTCTCGCCCAGTTGTTGATATCGGCTCAGACGAGCCGCCGGACAGGCCGAACACGGCGTCGGTAGTGAGAGGAGTCCCATGTCTGTAGAGCCCGATGGCGATGGCTCTGAAAGAGTAA
The DNA here is from genome assembly GCA_001272575.2 of Ophiocordyceps unilateralis. Taxonomy (NCBI): domain Eukaryota; kingdom Fungi; phylum Ascomycota; class Sordariomycetes; order Hypocreales; family Ophiocordycipitaceae; genus Ophiocordyceps; species Ophiocordyceps unilateralis. The sequence continues at coordinate 5,340 of LAZP02000409.1, forward strand.
AGGAGGCGCGCTGCACGCTCGACATCGGCATTCAATGCTTGTATTTCTGCATCCGTCCGATTAGCCAATGGCACCGCCAATGAAAAAAAAAAAAGGGGGCGGGGGAAACCACTTACCTCGTCTATCCGCCTTCTATTGTGCGGATCCATCGTATTAGTCGCCCCCATGAGCGTCTGCCCGATGACCTTTGTGACGCCCACGGCGGGCCGGAAGATGATGGTCGGCGCTCGCTTCAGCACCGCCCGCGCCGCACCACCGGCAGAATGGCTCTCAAGCACCTCTCCCGGCACGGCTATGATGGCATCTCGCGCCAGGTTCACATCCCGCGTCAGGGAACGGTACCCGCCGCGGATGCCCTGCAGCACGCCCGTCGGCTGATGGGCATACAGCGAGATCTGCTTCTGATCCTCGGCGTCGAGCTTCTCCAGATGGTCGTCATCTTCGTCGTCAAACGCGTCACCGTCGCCGTCTCCCACGCGCTGGCCCCTTTCCGCCAGTAGCATCTCCTCAGCGCCCTGCAGCGCGTACTGCGTTCCGACGGCAATCTTGGCCCCCAGCTTGACGAGCTCCGTTCCGGTCGTGCGGGCAAAGGCGGCCGCGCCCTTGGAGATGCTCCGGACCACGCGCCCGTCCTTGCGATACTCCCGCAGCGGAATCTCCACCAGATCCCGAAAGCCGCTTCCGATGTTAACGAGCGACCGCACCGGAGCCAGACCAGCCACCACGCCCGGCAGCTGGTTCCGCCGCACGTCGGGCGTCCAGATGTCGTTGAGCGTCTTGCCGAGACGGTCGAAGCCGGACACGCCGTAGACGATGACGTGCCGCAGCACCATCCGCGCCTCGTCCAGCACGATGAAGTTCATAAACTCGGTCGTGTGGCCCGACCGCAGCCCGGCGTAATCGACCCGCTTCGGCTTGAAGTCGAGCTTGACGGGAATGTCAAAGACCTCGGCGCGTTGAAGAAAGGGCACGTCACTAGCCGGGCTGGCCGATGGCGTAGGCGCAGACCCCTGCTCGTCCTTGAACTCGAAGAAGCGCGTGATGAAGTCGAGCGCGTCCTGGTCGACGTGGAGCCTCAGGGGCAACACGGTGGCACGCATGACGATCTCGGACGCCGCCAGGTCGGGAATGGGCCTCACGTTGAGCAGCTCAAGATGCACCATGTTGGTGCCCATCTCACGCTCGCCTTGATCCTGGTCGTACGTGGCCAACTTCTTCCACGTCGACGTCGGCACATGGTCAAAGATGTCGAGCGTCTGGACCCTCACGTCAATGCTACTCAGCGTCTCCTGACCGCCGCGAGCAGTCGCCGTCGGTCCGGGCGAGGGATACACGACCACGTCCGCATTGACGCCGCCGAGTTCAAAAGTGATCTTGTGACGCCGGCTGCGGTTGAGACGGAGACGGCGACGACGGCCGTGGCGGTCATGTGGCTGTCGATACGCAGTCCTCGACGTTGAAGCCGTCGTCGTCGCCACGGATTCCGTCTCCGTCACAGTCTCTTCGTCGTCCTGGTTGAGGCCCGCGTTGATATCCCGCGTCAGCTCGCGCGGGTCGCGGTTCATCGGGATGCCGATGTAGATGGAGTTGAAGAGAAAGTCGCCAATCGTCTCCTCCTCTTCCATCTGCTCCTCGTACGTGTCCAGACCGCCGAGCATCGTCGTCTGTGACCTGAGTCTCTGCTGTTGGCGCTCCGTCGCCTTGATCTCGACGTCCTCGACGGCTTGGGCAATGACGTCGCGCGTGCGGCTCCAGTCGTAGCCATCGAACAGATTCCAGATGACGTGAACATCCCTGACTGACAGCCTCAAAGGGCTGCATCTGACCAGCGCGTCCGGCGCCCTGTCGTACGTGTTCTTGATCGAGTTCCACAGCTTGGCCCTGTGGTTTTCACACCTACCTTGGTCGAGGCCATAGAAGTCTTCATGGATGACCAGTCTATCGCCAATGTCATCCGTGAGCTCCTCACGGGAAGATGGGGTGAAGCCGGTGAGGAGGACACCCTCGGCCGTGTCCTGCATCGTAGTCTCACCCGAGCTGTTCCTAGCAGTAGCGTCGAAGAGCTCCTCGCCGACAAGAGACTCCTCATACATGTGGGAGTAAGCCAGCGATCCAGGCCGGTTGCCATCGTAGTCGTCCGACTCGCTGCCGGCCAGTTCCTGGGCCCCGGCAAAGTCCTGGTCAAAGTCGTAGTCTCCCTCGGGTTTGCCAAAGGCCTCGGCCGAGATGGAGGCCAGGAGATCCTGCACCGGCACCACCTTCGTCCTGTACTTGTCTTCCTTGCTCGGCGGCATCGGGGGCTTCAGGGCGTTGGCCAATGCTATCAGCGTCTGTGTCGAGTCGGCGCACGTTTCTAGCACTAGCAGGTCGTCTCTAAGCTCAACGTCGACCTGCTTGCTGTCAGTGGCCATTTCGTCGTTTGCGCAGACCGGCTTGACCGTGGCCACGACGCTGGCCGAAGAGATGTAGCAAATGTCAACGAAGCCCCTTGCACACAGGTCGGCACCCTGCGGGGATGTCGCCGACGACGAAGAATGCCGCCGATGCCGCCGCCGCCCGAGTCCCATGGGTGTCGTCGCTTCTGCCTCGGCGACGTTGTCTATTAGTAGCAGAGACGCCTTGTTGATATTTATCGTAGTTGTAGTCGTCGTCACGTCCGGAGGCGGTATGACGGCCTGTACACGCGCGTCTGTAAGTACCAGGAACAGCTTCGACGGCAGATTCAGGGGGTTGAGCCCAACGAGGCAGTCGCGCAGCCCTATATAGAGAGCAGTCGGCCGCTCCTTTTCGTGCCTCGGCTGGCCCCCGCCATCGTGGCTCATCGGCGCTTGTCGCCGTCTGAAGAATGGCTGATTAGCTTGATCGGCCAGACTGGCGACCGAGGCCGCGAGGCAGGTTTCAAAATCTTGAGGCGTTGTGAGTTCCTCATCGAGACCCAAGGCGTCCATGATGGTCGGCACGCGATACTCTATTCGCAGATGCCGCAGCTTCAGCTTGACGGTCGGCTCCATCTCGTCCCCAATGATCCTGGCCATGACGACCGGTGCTCTCTCTTCAGACGACGTCGGCGAGGGGTCTTCCGAGGAAATGAGATGCTCGCTCCCGTTCCGTCGGACCGAAACTCCACGAATGGCGACTGCGACGAGGGACGGAACGGTGATGTGGGCGACCTCGAGATCGTCCATCTGGCTCTCCAAGAGTCCGAGTCTGCCCCCGACGTGGACGCTCGCGCCCAGCTTCTGGACCTTGGCCAGAGTGAGGATGCCGGGGCGGTCGTCCTCAGGAAGATACTTGGCGGCCACGGTGGTCGTCAGCTTGGCCACCTCCTCTCCCAGCTTGGGCAGCGCCGGCACAAGCCGCATCGGGCTCGCCATCCGGACGTTGACCGTCTCGACGGTGATCCTGAGGACGGAGCCTTTCCGCCGCTGGCGCAAAAGGGTATCGACCATGATCTCACCGCCGTCACCGTCGTCAAACTTGCTTCTGGAGGGGATGATGAGCTCAAGCAGCTTGTCCAGGTCACGATCTTCCGGCACCGGCGAGAGTTCCAAGCGTAAACCGCCAACCTCGGCAGATAGGGCCGGCGACTGATGGAAGTCAGTGCGTGTCCGTAGGTTGTTGTTCTGCATGTAAGGGCCGGAAAGGCGAATATGGCTGCATGCGATGCCGATGCCCTGATCTCGCCCGATAATCTTGATGGCGTTGCTCTCTGCCGCCACGCTGCATTCCCTGCCTGCCAGTTCAACCAAGGCACCACCAATACGCACGTTGATTTTATTCCTCATGGCCGTAGAGCCGTGTTGTTCAATGCCCGTACGACCGCCCCGACCAACGGGAGGTGCCTCGAAGCGAACAACCGGTTTCGACCTGCGCGATTCGGGGAAGACTGGAGGCGGCGGCGGCGATGAGGTCTGCGTAATGGGCGATCCAGGCCGCGAAGTGGTCGTGGACGCGCTCATGTTCAGGAAGCTGCTCAAGCCCCCAAACCAACCCAGCGTCTCGTCCAGTCGTTGCAGGTCGAGTTGGACGACTAGCGGGAGAGTCTCAACGTCTATTACGGCTGAACCGGCCGACCGAATCATCTTGATGCCAACGTCATGCCCACCGGTGAGGAACGTGTCTCTCACTGAGGTGCTCATCGGCCTCCCACAGTCGAAGGAAATCATGTCGCCGTCGACATAACCGAAACGGAACCTCTCAAGGTCAATCCTGGTCAAGACGCCATCTTGCTCCGCTACCCTCTCGCTCGAACTGGTCGGAGCAATCCGTGTGGGCGACACGCGAATACTCAGATTCTGCAGGGTAGCGTTCAGTAGCACCTCCTCGTCCTGGTTGAAGGCAAAAGATGAAGGATTCAAGTGCCGCTCGTACGTGTCCGCAACACCTCTCACATGATTGACAAAGTTGAGCGATATCTTCCGGGCCAGGAACACGAACCCGGGCACTTTATTCTCGTCTTTTCTCCGAGGCCGCTTTCCGGTGACAACGAGCTCCTCACGCTTGACGGCCTTGAGCAGGTTATCAACGGCCATGGCCAGTAACAATCCCAACGAGGTGTCGAAGTCGACTGTTAAAGGCGAGAGGACGACCTCGACAGCGTTTTCGTCTTGCATCGCGGAGGCGTTCCCCTGTACTCGCGGCCGAGGGTTGTCCGACGACTCAGCCATCTCGTGTGCTTCTGAGGACGTAGACATGGCCAGCGACTGCATTTGAAGAGGAACGGCGCTCTGATTTTGGGCCTGCCGATGCTGGGAAGGGACGTAAATGGATACGGCGTCGAGGGACATGATTTGCTTGATGACACGCGACGGTCCTCTAGGCGTCGGTGCGTCGTCCCTTTCTGGTATTCCATCGCGAGCGCCCGAGTCGACGGACAGGATCTCAGTCTTAATAGGGGCAGGGGACCGTGTACCAGAGACAAAAGGAGGATTCTCGCCTCGAGATATCGGAGAGGTCGGCCCCGATGTTTCCTGGCCATCACCCGGGAAGCCCCGAAAGCTAGAGGAGCTTTCGGACTCTTCGCCCCAGGCTCCGGGCATGACCGATCTCGGGCTACGTGCTGTTGTAGCCGACTCTGGCGGCGACTGTTGTATCGGAGCTGAAGCACCCTCAGCCGGCTCATGACGGCGACTCACCCCTGAGAGGGCAAGGGGCGCGGCACTCGCCATCGACTCGCGTTCCGCAGAAGAGAATGCACTCATGTACATGCTCTCGGCTTCTTCGTGGGTGTAAAGATGCGACTCGGCCAGATCCTCCATAGAGCGGCTGTGCGCCGAAAAGGAGGCGGCCGGTTCGCCATGGCCAGACATCTCTGGTTGACGGGCCGTTGCCAGTCGCAGCGGCAGTGATCCGTGGCTAAACCCAGAGGCAGAAGCCGCAATTTCGTGTTCCTGTAACGGCTCCTCGGGCGGTGGCGATTCTACTGTCGGATGGAACACGGACTCGCCTCCGGGCAGAATGTCAGACCCGTACAAGGATGCCTGGGGCCGCGGCGTGGAAGGAGCCTGATCATCAAAGTCGTAGGGAATAGCCAAGGCTACTTCGCTGTCTCCCAAAGGGTGCTCTTCTGAGTCTGAAGAATAATCGCGGTCAGAAAGGCGTTCACGAAAGCTTTCCTGCAACGAGGCCATGGGCTGCTCGCGGAAGCTCCCCTGCGATAGTAGTGAGGAGGATGTACGGGAAGGGGGGCCTCGCGTCATGACCGGCGAAGAGGCAGCGGATTGGGTCGTAGTCGAGGGAGAGCGTGTGAGCGCAGAGAAGACGTTAGTCTCAGAGATGAGATATGCTCGTACGTTGGCGAGCGAAATGTGACGTTTCCCTGGCTTGGGCACGAGGGATGGCTGGTCAGCTGGGGGCGTATCTTTTTCGCCAGTCTTCGAGGCTTCCGTCGCCGTGGTCACGCCCTCAACCTCAATGCTTTCAAGAGCAATCTGGAAGGAGACGGGCTCGACAGGGTGAGGTGGCGGACCGGCATCGGCGGCCGGGACATGCATGTCAAGCTGAAAGCTGACATGGTTGATTCTCACTTGAGTGCGGTCGACGATGCCCTGCAAGAAGTCGGCGAGGAAGACGGGAAGCGAAAGGGGCTGACCGGTGCCCAGCGCGTGAATATCGTCTTCACTACTACCGTCGTCTTCGGAGACGGAAACGGAGGCGGCGATGTCCTGAGTTTCGGATAGGAGAGCCTCCTCAAGCCGCTTCCGCTCCACTGACGGCTGAGTTTCGAGAAAAGACTGTGCCAAATCAACCGTGTTGGGGACAGGGTCAACGGAAGAGGGCGTCTGGAGGTCCGGGACATGACGATCGGCCGAGTCGACCTTGATGATGACCTCGACGCCATCGACGTCGACGGTTATCGGGCTAGTATAAAAGTCCATAGGCACAGTGACCCTAAGCAGTAAGACCTTTGCGCGGGAGAGCTGTAGGGCGGCAGGCAGCTGTAGTAGCTTATCGAGTTTCTAGACGCGGCGGGTCAGCCAAGAGTCGAAACTACTTGGGGCGGGAGAGCAAGAAGGCGGACATACCTTGAGCTTGAGGCCGACATCACGAAACTCAAAGACTGTATTGCGGCCGATGGCAAACTCGAGGTTATCCATGTCGAGAGCCTCGGCGTCGAGAAGGTCAAGACGCGAGAGGGCATAGCGGAGAAGCCTCTTGGGCATGCTGGAACTCCTAAACGAGGGGAGAAAGGCGGCCATGATGAAGACGTCAAGGAGAGAGAGGTGCCTTTACGAGAGGCAGCGAAGGGCTGCAGGTTCGCTGTCTCCAGACCCTCGGCCAGACGAGGGGACCAGGCTCATGATGGGGAGAAGAAGCGGCTCGTCGGGTGGCGGAAGCGGAGGAAGACGAGACGGAAGCGTAGGGGAGGTGAGAGAGAGAGAGAGACGGAGAGACGGAGAGTCAGAGAAAGACTGGAGATCCCCCAGGCGGAAGCAGCGATAGCGTATGTAGATGGGCACCCGGCGAGAAGCGTGGTAGTAGATTGTGGAGGGGAGGGGGGGGGGGGGCGTCGGCAGATGATGGCGATGATGATGATGGCTCGAGGTGCGAGATGGTGGGGGCCCCACTCGCCGCACAGGGCTGGCACAGCAGGCGGCGCTGTAGCTGGGGGTGAGGATGAGTGAGTACTGAGTACAGAGATGAAGTGCTGATTTCCACACGGCGTTAAAGTATCCACTACAGACCAGGTCAAACAATCACGAGGCGCTCAGCGGGCCCAGCGTGTCCCAGCGCGTGCCCGAAGCCGCCCGCCATCGGTCCAGCCCGGTCATGACGACCAGGGCAGCTGATTGGCCAGCTCCCGGTCTTGCGGGGAGGCACGAGCACGGGGCCCTTTTTTTTTTTTCCTTTGGTTTTCTTCATCAAGTTGAGCATGACGAGAAATGTCGAAACTCTGAGTACCTTTTTTTTTTTTTCCCAATCCAGATATGCAAAGTGTGAATACTTTGCCTGATTTTCTGTCTTTCTTTTTTTTTTTCTTCAAAGGTTATGTTTTGGTCTTTCAGGTGCGGACGATCTCTTATTATTATGATTATTTTCAGAAATTTGAATTAAAGAAAAAAAAAGAAACAAAGGAGGGTTACCTAGGCAAGAGGAGGAAGACTCGGAACGATTAGACTGACAAAGGGGGGCCGGAGGGAGGTTGAAGAGGAGGAAAGAAAGCTAATAAGAGGGGTAAAAGAGCGGGAAATAAAAAGCAAATGCGAAAAAAAAGGCAGAAAAATATGAAAGGGGGAAAAGGGGAAAAAAGGTGCAATTTTATCCTAACATCAGAGGATATCTGCTTACCGTTTCCTCTACCGTATCAACCTCTGCAGGCTTCTCTCATTCCCACTTGTCTTGCTCTTCCTCCCCCCTCGTGATAACTCCTCTCGTATTTCCCCTATTGACATCGTGCCCTTCTCTCACGAGGTACCTAGACACGCCACCGGCGGCTTATTTTATGCAAGTCAACATCGTATGCTCGGCTACTCGGACGCTCTGTTCTAGGATTCCTGAAGAGGAAGAGAACCAAAGCCTAGGTAGGTTCCTGCGAGTCACAGCCAGACGAATGCAACCCCAAACTCACTCCCCCTTCCACTCAGACGATAGCCCATACGCCTCAGCTACCCGTCTTCCCACCGATTCACCACTCCAGTAGGCCCCCGTGGCCGTCCCTACGGCGACAAACGGAGCGGTATGCTCGCCCGCGAACCAAAGCCCGCGCTCCGGGAGCCCCGCCCTCATCGTCTTGATATCCTCGTCTCCCTCCTCGAGGCCGACCTGGAAGTTGCTGTAAGAGCCGAAGCCGGCGAACTCGTCGCACACCCAGGCCGTCGCCAGGCACGCAGAGGCGCGGCAATCGGGCGAGGCTTCGGAAAAATTCGGCAGTCGTGAGTAGTAGGGCTTAAAATAGTGAGTTAGGAAGCCGTCTCTTTCGGCTTCCGTCTGTAGAGCCGTCACCTTTGCTGCCACGTGCCGCGACTGATCGCCGTAGAGGTAGAAGAGGAGAGAGGGGTGGGCGGCGCCGGGCTCGAGGCTAGCCAGCTCGACTGCTTCCTGTGGCCATCGGTCCGGGTTCGAGTCTGGGGCGTAGTCGGGTGAGAGCCACTGGATGAAGCCCCGGACCTGGTTGTCGTGCCCGTCTTCCGACAACCAAAAGGCTTTGGGGAAGCTGATGTACACCTGGGGGGGGGGGGGGGGGGGGAGTGAACATGAGCGGGAGTAAGAGGATTGACGCCAACAGCTGCGCTCACCTTTTCCAGACAGCCGTAGCCGATGGAACCGATGGCCCGGGTCAGGCGTGCGGGAAGAGGCGGCTCAAAGGCGTCGAGGTTCCGCTTCAGCCATCCAAGGGGACAAGTAACGACAACCTCGTCAAAGGAGAGGACCGTCTCGTGGCCGCCGAGCGTACTACTATCAAGGACATGGACACGCGTCTTCTCGCCTTGCCGTCCGCGACACGATATCCTCTGCACCTTTGTATCAAATAAGATTTCTGACTCGGCCAGCACCGGCCTTGCGACGGCGTCGAGAATCTTGTTGTAAGTGCCGGCACAGAACAGATTCTCTGCCAAGATATCAGCACAAGCCCCTCGATCCAAGGCTTCTCAGGCTCCTCGCCTCCATCGATGCACTCCTCGAGCCAGAAAAACTTGAGGCTCTGACGCGACACCGGGCTGCCAACAAAGGAACCCCACGTCTCGGCGAGCTGCAAGACGATGCGTCTATCATGCTCCGAGTGCGGAAACCTCTCGGCCACCTTTTCGTGGAAAAAATCCAAGAGGCTCTTGGTGCTGTGGATGTCGGCGGACTTGTTGGACTGCTTGAAGGCGTCCTGGATGATGTCCCACATGACGTCAGCGTACCTTTCCCCCTCGTTGGCGGGGAACAAGAGGCCGGACTGGTCGAAGACGTGGGAGCTGGCATCCCAGCGGCCGATAGCCGTCTTCGTCTGACGGGCCAGATCGTGCATCGGATTATCCAGCGTGCCATGAATCCAATTGGGGCCGACGTCGACGACGTGTCCGTTGGAGAGCTTCTCCTGATAGAGACGGCCACCGACGCGTTTCCTCGCCTCAATCACGGTGACCCGGAAAGCGCCATGCCGCTGTAGCAGATGAGCGCACCGTAGACCGGCCAGGCCGGCACCGACGACGGCCACGTGCGGCTTTGCCATCGGGTCGCGATTCTTGCACTAGCAGGCCCGTCGAAGAGGGGGAGTGAAGGGGTTGTGTGAGTCAGATCATTCATCTCTGGCTGCCCGTAGCGTGTGGAAGCCCGTTAAAAGGGTACCTGAGCGAAGACGTCCATGGCCGCCATGGTCCGTAAAAGCTGGTCCCGGCCCAGCCCGGGCAGACTGGCGAGTCGGACGGAGCGGAGGTCTTGGTAGATCTTGGACGAGGCGCGTCGCGACGTGGTATGGCATACCGAGTAGTTTTCCATGGTACTGAAAGATTGATTGACCAGTACTTACTGAAGGAGGAAGAGGTGTGAGGGTCGGGAGGATTAGTAGCCAGTACTATGTAGGTACTAGGTAAGGTAGGTGGCGACGCTGTGCGTCTCACCGGGCCGAGGTGTGTCGGGCCATAACCATAAGGTATAGAGAGGACTTATTGATAGTGCCTACCTATGTTCTCTAATATAGAGACTACTAATGTCCATGAATAATCCATACTCACTAGTGAAAGGCTTGGAGAGCCACAAGCAGTCCAGACATTTATGCTAGAGCCACTGAAATAACTCCGTGGTAAAACGTAAAAACCGCCCTGCTGCGTAGAAAAGAACCCGCTCGGATCATATCGTTGATGAATACCTAGGCTTGAGCCTCTGGCACGTCCTCCGCCCATAACTCTGCAGCACCGGCTGGTCAGCCATGGCTTCGTTCATAAACAGCAAATTGTGACTATCAAAGTCAGTTCCTGCCACGAGACCTCGAGGTCGGGCTGACGAAGACGACGATGCCGTTGGCGAGAACGCACTCGAAGCTAAGGACATTATCGCAAGCGGAGCCCCGGAGACTTTCAGCATAGTCAAGGTGAAGATCAAAAGAGAGAGGGAACAAGCATCTTGGCCAGACATAAACGACAAGCCACCGCCAAGTACAAAGCCCGTAACCTGTAAAGTCCCCCAACCTCGCACCCACCGCCGTCCTCGGCTCATTAGAAGGAGGGAGGTGCTTATCTTGATGGCGGCGAAGGGCGGGTTGAAGGGGCGCGACTGGCAGAAGCGGCATGCGCAAAAAGGTCGCCATCATGAAGGATTCCTTTATCCTTTATATATATAAAGTCATCAATGTAGTAGATAGAGTACGGCTCAGGTTTGTCCGCTCATGACACGGAACGGCGGCTTTGCCATGGCGGGTAACGGTGGCATTAAGAGAATCCTACGTCATGGAGTACCGTGGGATAGATGGCAGTTTGGGGGCGTTTTCGAATGCTTCGGTCGTCGAGGCGAATGGTTGACAGATGATGGGATTCTGCTGTGTCAATGAGAGTGAGAGTGCAGCCACTCTGTGTCGACGCCCCTCGGACATGTTCCTCGACCGTCGGCCGTGGAGCCAGGATTGGTCACGTGATAACATCACCACGCCCCCAGCATCACCACCTAACCTACACACCTTCGTAGGTAGGCAGTTCTCAGCAGAGGCCAGCAGTCACAGAACAACACATCTGAATCCATCTCCAACCACTGTTGTCTGGGCCAATTATCCATTCCGGCCTACGCCAGCTCTATAAGTTTCCCCTCCAAATGCTACATGTCGCCGGCAATGCTATGCGGAACCAGACATGATGCCCCCCCCCCCCCCCCAATCCGACTCCATGCGCCGACTTGACACCGATGAACGACAGCTATGACGATGAAAAACATTATCCCTTCAGGCCTCCGGAGCCAGCTGGCGGCTCCCTTCACCTGCAGCAGCCTTGTCCTCCCTCGTCCTCGCGCCACCAATGCTCGCCTCCGAGGGCGTCTCCGGTCCAGGGAGAGACGACTTGGTCGGTCGAGGAGGAGGCTTGGCAAGCCGACTTAGAACATGGTCCCTGGTGACATCCAGCTTGTCTTCAGGCAAGCCCATACTGCGGAGGAAGCGAACGGTAGCGTTCCACTCGCGATGGCGTCGGGACCTTGGCCAGCCGAGCTCATCGGCCATGACATCGATGACGCGCGGGAGGGCTTGAAGAGCTTGGTCGACGTCGAGGAAGGATAGACGCATTCGGCGAGAGATGACGTCGGCCGCCGTGCATGCGGCTTCGTGTCGGACCGCGTATCGGATCTCAGCTTCGATGAAGGGAAACGAGGGCGAGAGACGCGTCTTGGCCGAGGGGCGCGGGTCGGAGAGGACGGCCCAGGCTCGGTCGCCGTAGTTGGTCGACAGGTGGTACGCGATGTCGTTGTCGACGCCGTAGTGTTCCGTTAGCTGACTCGGTAGGTCGGGAGAGTAGCCGTGGGCGCCGATGACGGGGACATGGCGCGTACGGCATGTGCCGTCGGTGGTGATGCCTGGGAGGCCGAGGCCGCTGATGTCTGGGAGGGTCATGGTGCGGGGCTTGAGGTCGAAGACGCGGATGGCTTCGTCGACGGCGTCTTGGGCCATTTGTCGGTATGTTGTCCACTTGCCGCCGGTGCAGGTGAGTAGGCCCGAGGATGAGACGGTGACGAGGTGGCTGCGGACGAGAGCCTCGGTCTTGCCGGCGGTGTCGGGGTCTTTGACGAGGGGACGGATGCCTGGCCTTGAAGTTTTAGGATTATATCAGAAGAAAGGGGGGGGGGGGAGAGAGAGAGAGAGAGAGAGAGAGAGAGAGAATAGAGAAGCACGAACCGGACCAGGTGGCCAGCACATCGTCACGCGTCGGCGCCGACTCCGGGCCCAACAGCTTGCCAACGGCGGCGAGAATAAAGTCGACGTCATCGCGACGCGCGACAGGTTCGCGCTCAACGTCGCAGGTATTATCCGTCGTGCCGGCGACCGTCTTACCCTGCCAGGGAAGAACGAAAACGACGCGACCGTCAGACGACTGAGCGTCGAGGATGCCCATACCGTTGGGACACAGCGAACCCGGCAGCATGACGTGGGCTCCCGAAGCCGGGGCGACGATGGGCTTTCGACTCGGATCATCCATGCGCTCAACAGCGTCGGTAAAAGGACCGGTGGCGTTGACGACGCCCCGAGCTCGTACGGTAAAGGCCTCGTCAGCATTCCCATGGAGAAGATCCTGGACGCGCACGCCTCGAACCCTCCCGTTGTCATCCTTTTCCAGCCCAACGACATGGACATGATTGACAACGGTGGCGCCGTAGAGAGCGGCCGTCAAGGCAAGCGAGACGTTCATGCGCGAGTCGTTGTGCTGTCCATCGTAGTAGACCAGGGCGCCGACGAGCCTATCCCTCCTCAGTAAGGGACAGGCCTCCAAGGCCCTGGTCCGACTCATCATGTACGAGCTCTCGAGCGCGTGCGAGCCAGCCAGCAAGTCGTACATTTTGCATCCGGCCCAGAGGTAGGGAGCTTGCCACAGTCTCTGCAGAGGCAGGAGGATGGGTAAGGAGCCGGACAGATGGGGGGCAATGTCGAGAAAAGCCCTTCGTTCGCGTAGGGCTTCCATGACGAGCTGAAGCTGTGCCCAATCGAGATTCCATACTGCTTTTTCGAGATATCGCACGCCGCCGTGTACCAGCTTGGTACTCTTGGAGCTCGTGCCGGCAGAAAAGTCATCGCCTTCGACGAGGGCGACCTTGAGGCCACGAGTAACGGCGTCGAGGGCGATACCGGAACCCGTAGCGCCACCGCCAATGACGATGAGATCATATTCCGAATCCTCCTCGTTGCTTTTGCCGCTGCGTCTAAGAGCCGCCAGCTGTTGCGCCCGATCAGCCACAGAGGGAAAGGTAGGTGGAAGGATTCGACCAGTGGCATCGCGTCTGATCATCACCGCGTCGCGTCCATGATCCGACCTTTGCCGATGACGACGGAATCCGACCGTGGCGATGACGACGCCTCCTCCTGCTGCGACGACGGCGCCGAGGGGGCGCAGAGCCCGCGAGAAGCGCGGCGGCATGGAGACAGAAAGGGGGAAAAAAAGATTATTGGAGGTTTTTTTTTTTTTTTTTTTTTTGGTTCTCC
>LAZP02000041.1:0-36835 GCA_001272575.2 Ophiocordyceps unilateralis
ATTATTAAATAACCTTTAATAGTATTAAAATTTATATACTAGCGGTTTATTAGGCGGCCGGTACGGCTAGGGATAGTAGGGCACCTAGGGGAGTTACGGCAGAGGGTAGGGATAAAGAGTATACCCCCCGCCCCCGGCGCTTCGCAAAATATCCTCCGAAAAGGGTATTCCATCCTCTAGAAAGAGAAGCTCTTTCTCTAAAAATGGAAGCATATTTGCGGTGACCCTATACTTTTATCGTAATACCATTCGCATCTTGAATATTTTTTTTTTTTAAATAGGTTGTGTCCTTGCTCCAGTCTTCCACTATCGTCACTCCTTTAACCTCCCCCTCCGCTACCGCGACGAGAAATCCTGTAACTCGCGGCGTGGAAAAGGGGGGAAAAAAAAGAATGCATCTCCGTGAACTGAACAGATGGATATACACACGAGTATATATACTGTTCGTCACCTGCTGTGAAAATTCATCAACCAAGCGCCCCCCTTCTCCCACTCCCCCTCCCCCCAATTTCCGATCCCGCGAATGCAGCCGGGCACGGGCTCGTCTCCCAAAGACACACAAATCAGCAAGAAAAGTCCCCATTTCCTGGACGCTTTACTATCACAAACATGTATGTTCCCATCCCCCCCCTTTTTTGTTAGATGCTCGCATTAGCCCATCCTAGACAATTTTGTACACCCGCTTGGCGATCAGGTAGCACGCGAGACCGAAGCCGACGAGGCCCACCGTGATCCATACGAACCAGCTCAGGTCTCCCTCGTGCTGCTGGCCCGGGACCCAGACGTTCATGCCCCAGAGGCCGGTTATGATGTTCATGGGCAGCACGATGGTGCCCAGCACCGTGAGCCTGCCGAGAACGTCGGCAGTCTGTTCCTGCCGCTCGTTCATGCGAATGTTGATCTGGGCTAGGTAGTTGGCGTGCGTCCGGGCCAGGATCCTGAGACAGGTCAGTGTGCGTCGTCGTGAGGGAGTGGAGTTCGACGTACTTCTCGTAGTGGCCAAGGTTCGACGTCATGGTCACTATATGATCCTGAATGTCGCCCAGATACAGGCCAATCTCGGACCGCGGCGCAACTTCCCACCGCTCGTTGCAGCGTTTCGCGAAGCCCTTGATGACATCCGCCTTGTTGCCGAGCAGGCGGTACAGGCTCATGACCCTCTTCCTGCAGTCCCCGACCCGGCGCAGCATGTCACTGGAGTCGACAATGGCCGTGGCGTTGTCGTCGTTGCCGGCCGAGTTTTTCTGGTCTTTGATGCGCTTGTCGGCCGACGAGTGCAGCTGAAGAATCTCGCCGTCGATCTCGTCCACCTCGGCCTCGATGTTCTGAATCAGGGGCTGGAAGACGTCGGTAATGTCGTCGATGATGGCGTACGAGATCCAGTCGGACGAGAGGATCAGGTAGTCTCTGAGCTGACGGATTCGCCTCCGCACGTTGGCGGGGTGAGGCGTCATGGAGAAGTGGAAGCTGAGCACGCCCTCACGGAAGACGACGACGTACATGTTGATGGGCTCGAGGTCATTGCCGCCGTTGAGGTCCTGGTCGAAGGTGCGATAGTTGACAAAGTAGTAGTGCCGGAACAGCTCGACCTTTTCCCGGGCCTCCTGCACCATAATGTCCTCGGCCGTAAGGGGATGGATGCCAAAAGCCTTGGCGATGACCTTCATCTCCGCCTCTGTCGGGCAGAGGACGTCGAGCCACCAGACCGGCCGGTCTCCGTACCGAACCGGCTTCGTCGTCGAGGCCGATTCCCGATCGCGAGATTGCGCCTTGTTCTCATGTTCAGGAGACCTGACAGGCAGGGGCGTCGCGCGGCCCGAGGCCGGCATGACGGGTGTGGCCACGTCCCGCGCCGGCGAGGCAAAGGCGTCGCGGCGAGAATCTGCATAAGACGGCAACCGCGTCGGCGTCCTGGATCCGCCATCGCCGCCCCTTGTGGGGTAAGGTCTGACCTGCGGCGACATGGTCTCGCCTTCGTCGTCGGTCTCATCGTCGGACAGGACGCGCGGATCCGGAATGAAGAGCTCCCGAAAGTCGCTGCCCGGTTGGACGAGCTCGGATATGGTGGGGCTGTGTATGGTGCTCTGAAATTCCTCGTTAAAGTAGGTGAATCTGTAAGGGGCTTCGTCGTCGCTCTGGTACCAGCCCTTGCGAACCGGGCGAAGCCGGCCATTGATGAGCTGCGGCTCGGTGATCTTCTTGACCCGCCTCTCCTCGCTGTGCTCCTCCTTCTCGAAGCGCTTCCACTCTTCCAGCGTCGACAGGTCGGGCCACTGGCCGCGGCGACGACGTGCTCTGTACTGGTGCAGCTCGGGGTCTCGTGAGTGGGCGTCTTCCTCACCGAGCTCGGACATTCCGCGGACGGGGAAGCACACGTCGCCGGAGCCGGACACGGTGAGCCTCCGCCCATGGTCAGGACGGTGGTCTCGGACCGGGCCGTCGGCGGTGGAGAGGTCGGCGTCGGCGTCGAGGGAGAAACGGGGACTGCCGCTGCGCAGCGACAGCTCGTCCCTGATCATGACATCGCCAAAGACCATCTCCGGGTGATCGGCGGCGCCAAAAGTGGGCGAGCCGGGGACTGAGGGCGGGTGATTGACATCGTACGAGTCTTTCATGGCCGACACGGCGCCGAGCTTGGTCCTCGACGACCGGCTGGAGTCCCTGCGGCTTCGAACCCGACCGACTCTCGGGTCCGAGGTGCCGTAGCCCGGGTAGCCGGTAGGGGAGGCTCGGAGACGGGCGGTTTCGGACAGTAACGGGGCAGTCTCGTCTCGGCCGGGAGTATCGTCATCGCTGGTCGAGGTCTGCATCGCTCGGAGGTGGCTCGTAGCAGGCGTGGCATAGGGATTGTGTAGAGCGCTGGAAGCGGCGACGGAGCTCCTGCGAATGCGCATTGACCTCTGGTCCCTGAACTCGAGTGTCAGAATAGAGGTGGGTAGGTAGATAGGTAGGTAGGTAGGTAGATGGATAGATGGGGAGATAGATGAGCAGGCAGGCAGGCAGGCAATCGATGGTTGGAGGGAGGCCGACTCACCTGTGGTCCAGAAGCGCCTCACTGTCGATGCTGGCGCCACTGAGGCTGGAGGCGGGCATCTGGTAGAAAGCGTCGGCCGGAGAGTGATGCATCTCGTCATGGCTATCCTCGGTCAGAGCGGCGAAGCTCTTCCTGCGCGTGCGCTTCTTCTTTCCGCCGCGATGGCCCTTCCGCTTCCTCACCGTCCGAGACTTCTGCTGGTCGGATGACGGTGCGGGTACTGCGGGAGCCGTCGACGACGAGGATGCGGGGTTTGTGGCACCAAACATGTTGCCTGCTGCCACTGGACAGAACGGCCGAGCGCGTCCTGGAGCCGTGGCGCGTTGGAGCTGGACCAAAAGAATCCAAGGGAGAGTGAAGCGGTGGGATTAGATGCGTCACGAGCCTTCCCCGTTCTCCACAACTCGCCACAGAAGGCTTCGCCAGGCAGTCAGTACTACTACCAGGTAGTACGAGTACGGGCTCTGCTCTGAGAGTACCTACCTACCGACCGACCTACCTAGGGGTAGTACTGGAGGCGATATCTCGCTAACAGCGGGGCTGCTGACTGTGACGGTTGTCTCTGCCGAAGGGATGCCCTCTACCTCTTGGTTGAATCTGTCTGTCTATCGGCAAATACACACACCTGTAGAGAGGTGAGAAGAAAATCTCGTGCCTATGAGGACTTATACAAATTCATGGGCCCAACAATCGAGTTTCTGCTGAAAAGACGCTGCACCCTGGAACTCTTACCTACCTACCTGCCTATTCAATGACAAAACGCCACTCCCGGGACTACAGGTAAGTACCTAGGAAGGTAGAGGTAGATAGATACCTAATAGATAGCAGCGACTAGCTGCTTCCGGTCGGTCACTCCGTTGCCCCCTTTCACGGCAGCCAAGCCACCAACAATGGCGGTCGAGAGGACCTACGTCAGACGTGGCTGAAAGCTGAAGGCGCGTTCTAAGCTAGCGGGGGTACCTTTGATTTTTTTGGGGGGGTTTCTAAGACATGGCAGTAATACTTAGGAATTTCGCTATGCTAGTGCAGTCCAACCAAGTGTGCAGTCAGAAACAGTCTCTACATACACAACGTAATCATGCTGTAATTGAAGCTTCCTCAAGTCGCCCGATGAGAAAAGCAAGTTTCGCCTTTTGCCTCTCTCCTTCTCTCCGTCAATCTTCAGGCTCCAATACCTCCTTTTGGGTGCCTCTCAAGCCCCTTTTACCACAGCCCCCTTTTCCCCCTCGACTCAGCCGCTGTCTTGCAGGGATCACGGCCAATCGCTCTGTTGCGCGGGGACGCCACATTCACAGCATCGGATCGATCGCAGCTTGCTCTGGCTATAGCCAAGTCGCGTCGAAAAAAAAAATACAACAAGCACAGTTTTCGCCTGTGGGACGGCCCATGCCGCTTCACCGACATTAGCGTCCAACATCGGACTTCCTTCTGGCTGTCTGAGACTCGCGGTGTAAACAGGCCAGGCTTTCCCGCTTTGGATACGGCCATGACTCTAGACGCAGTCCCCTGCAGGCCGCACCCCAGGTGTGTGCAAGACATACGGCCTCGTCCGTCTTCCACACCGGTTCAACAGACGCTCGACCCAGAAAGTCCACCCACGAACCTACCTACCTACCTAATCAGTGCTCGTAGACGCCGTCCCCAAAGTCAACTAGCCTCACCAGCAGGCTGTCTTGCATCTCCGCCGCAGCATCCTGCGGTAAAAAAACCCTCTTAGGGATCTGAAACTCCACTACGGGCGGCTTCTTGACCTCCTTGGCCATCTCTGCCTCCAGGAGCTACGGGGCCCTTTAGCGTCAGCTCATCAACTCGTCCACTGCTGCCTGCGGGCACGTACGCTTGCATAGGTGTGATCGAGGAAATCCTCCATGTTGTAAGACTGTTTGGTGAACTGCTCGGCGATGATGTTGCAGATGGTGGCCACATTAGGCTGGTAGTGCGACTGCAGCTGAACAATCTCCCACAAACAACTGTCGATGGCCTTGCTCTCCATCGGATTCGCCTCGTCAGCCAGAAACGGGTCGTCGAAGCCGCCTTGTAGCATATCCCGCTTCGTCTCGGCATCCCGGATCAGCCGATGAACCATAAGGGTACAGGTCGGATGACGCCTGAAGAGGTTGTAAATCCACGGCACGACGAAGGCGATGGCACTGGCCGGTGCGTTGAGCGCCAGCCGCGCCAGCCGCTTGATGAAGCTGGCCACCAGGGCGGCGGGGAGGTGAGTTGAGGCCAAAAAGGTGTCGAGCAATCGGAAGAAGCGTGAGCGGTGTTTGGAGTGCAGTACGTTGCGGTCAAGTAGCGAGTAGAGCTTCGGGTAAAACGACGGATAGTCCAGATTGCGCTCCTGAATCAGGTAGAAGACGCCAGACAGGGCCAGCAGCGAAAGGGAGCCCCCTGCGTTGTAGCAGTTGGTGAGAAAGTCCGACAGCAGCTCCGGCCGCGTGAACCACGGGGCGATGATGGTTGACATGACGCCCAAGATGCGCTTGCGCTGCTCCTTGGTGTCGATCATGTCTAGCAGGCCGAGCCAAGCCTCCTGGCCCTGCCTCTTGTGCTGAGCGACCAACCGGAGCGGATGGGTTTTCTTCAGAGGCTTCGCAACATAAAAGTCGGCGAGGTCGTCGGCTGTCGCAGGCACACCATCCAGAGACGAGATGAGCGAGAAGACGCGGTCGAACAAGACGTCAGAGGCCAGTTGCTTCAAGGCAAGACGCCCCATGGTGGTTCTATAGCCATCGTCAGCAAAGTATATTCAAGCGTAATGATATGGGAAATGGGGACGCACTTGAGGGACTTGAAAGTGTGAAACCGCACGTCGTCGTACTGCTCAACATAGTCCTCGACGAATGCCCGCCGGACGTCGTCACTATCGGAGGCGAGCACGTTTTCGAGCACGTCCTCGATAAATGCTGCGGGAAACAGACACTCGTCCTTTCCCGAACGATGCTGACCTTCTGCCCTGAGGATCCTCATGCAGAGAGTCAGCGCCGTCACGGCCAGGTCCTCGTCGGCCAGTCGGTGCAGCAGCAATTCTTTGTACTGAGACAGCCTATCTCTCAACCAGGAGGCCACCACCTTGTCCTTTTCAGACCGAGGCCCTTTAAAGGTCAGCGACCCCTGCGCCAGTAGCCGGAAGAAGACGCGGCATAGCGCAACTGTCGCCAGCGTCGATTCTTCGGTGCGGCCGCCAGCCCTGACGAGTAGGATGCTGATGTCGTTGTAATTCTTCTTCGAATCCAGGATGCCCTGCTCCATCAGAAGGATCTTGGCGCCGGCATCCGCCTCATCCTCGCCGCCTCCAGATGATCGTCGTCGTTTCATCGGTGTCTGCTGCGTCGACGCTCGCTTCCGTTTGCAGACGTCCTCGGCTGCGATTGCAGGCATGACGAAGGACGGAGACAAGGTTTCCAGTCGCTTGAAGAGGCCGTAGAAGAAAAGGGAATCGACACAAGGCGAAGAATGACACCCTCTGGATCGGTGTGAGGCCAGGGATCTGTTCCTGACTTCAAAAATTCGAACTTACATCGTTCGGCAGAATGTCGGCCCAGTTCAACTTTGCTTCGTGACAGCTTCGCCTCCACATCACGTGATGATGCATCATTGCCGGAGCGCTCGTCGGTAAAACCTCAACCTCTCGTTCTGGAGCACCGACAAGCCACGATAACCCCGACAGTCGTCACAATGGCTTCCCGCCTTGCGCGAAGCGCCATCGGTATGGACCCCCCGTCGCGGATTGTTCTGCATCTCGAATCTTCCTCGGGGAGGGGGACAATGGGCCCAACTGACCAAAACCCCCCTTGGCGCAGGCGCTCCCCTTCTTCGACCGTCCCTTATCGCCCGCCGAGCTCTCCCTGCGCTGTCGTCGGCGTCCCGGAGCTCCAGCAACGTTCCGGCCGAGGAGCCCCAGAAAAAGGCACAGAGTATCATCGACGCGCTCCCCGGCAGCAACCTGCTCTCCAAGACGGCCATCCTCAGCAGCGCCGCCGGCCTCAGCATCTACGCCATCAGCAACGAGTACTACGTCATGAACGAGGAGAGCATCATCGCCTTTTGCCTCATCGCCGTCTGGACCGGTCTGATCAAGTACGGTGGCCCTGGATACAAAGAATGGGCAGAGGCCCAGAACCAGAAGATCAAGAATATCCTCAACAGCGCCCGCGCCGACCACACCGAGGCTGTCAAGAGCCGCATCGAGGATGTCAAGCAGATGAACGGCGTCGTCGAAATCACCAAGAATCTCTTTGATGTGTCCAGGGTGAGAAGCCTAGTGTACTCATTCATACTTGATATAACCGTTACTTACCTTTCAATCACCGTCAGGAAACCGCCAAGCTCGAGGCCAAGTCCTTCGAGCTCGAACAGCAGACAGCCCTGGCCGCCGAG
Source organism: Ophiocordyceps unilateralis (assembly GCA_001272575.2). NCBI lineage: Eukaryota > Fungi > Ascomycota > Sordariomycetes > Hypocreales > Ophiocordycipitaceae > Ophiocordyceps > Ophiocordyceps unilateralis. The sequence continues at coordinate 7,418 of LAZP02000041.1, forward strand.
GCCAAGGCCGTCCTCGACTCTTGGGTCCGCTACGAGGGCCAGGTCAAACAGCGGCAGCAGAGCGAGCTCGCCTCGTCCGTCATCGCAAAGGTGCGCAAGGAGCTGGACAATCCCAAGGTCCTGCAGCAGATCCTGCAACAGAGCGTTGCAGACGTCGAGAGTACGTGAGACGACGCGCCGCAACGTGACAACCCTTGCTGACTGTGTTCACAGAGATTGTGTCCTCCAAGTCTCAATGAGAGGCCAATTGGTGGACTCTTGATGGCTGTCTACTTGCCAACCTATTTCCTATGTCGATTCCTCGTGAACATATACATACATTACTTCCGCAGTAGCCAATCAATCAAGACGCTGGTCCATCCATCTCTGAGAGCCCGCATTCGGCCCACGCCATTGCAATCTATGCTATTTGATACAAATGAAATAAAACAAAACCCACCCATGTAGCGACATCACAAACATGGGTAGGTAGGTGTAGGTAAGTTCCATAGTACACATGAACTGGGGTGAACAAAGCCTGCCATCAACGCCTTAGTAGTATGGCCTTGGCTCGTCCCATTTCTTGGCCTCGACCGTCTCGCGGACCTCGGGGGTCTCCGAAGTGGCCTCCGGAGCCCACGACACCCTGCCACTGCGACGCCTCCTGGCGCCTTCGCCCTTGACGGGCCCGATCCATTCCCACGCGCGGCCGACCTCTCCGCTCCGGCCTTCGCGCTGGCCTGTCCGGACGTTGCTGTTCTGTTCCACGACGAGCCGCACCTTGTGCCAGATCCTTTCCCGCTCGGCGAGCGAGTGGACATTCCTCAGCACATCGTCCCTGAGGTTAGGCAGAAACAGCCAAGGGTCGTCGAGGTCCTCCTCTCCGAGTTCCTTCTGGTTGGCCAGCCGGCCCAGGACGACGTCGACCAGGCCCGGCACTTGGGCCGACGTGGCCAGATGGCGTCGGTACTTGGCTCGGAGGTAGAAGACGACCTGGGCGACCAGGGCTACAAGTCCAAGAGGGAGTCGATATCTTGCCATTGCGTGCCAGAGGGATCGTCGGACCGCGCACGTGAGGGGAAGTTGAGCGAGAGAGGTTGACGCAAGTTTGACGCGAGGAAGAAGTAAGGAATCGGGCGATCTGCGTTGTTTGTAACGGATCTGATTAGTCGGTGAGTCAGAAAGACAACAACTGAGGCGGGATTGGAAGCCCACCGTCAGGGCGGTTGCACGGCTGCTGCGCGTGTGAAGTAGGACTTACTCGTCTTGCTCAACAACAACCTCATCTCGTGCCGTCACCTCGCCAATCGCGGCCTTCCACAACTCGTCGAACTCGCGCTGACTGAGCCGCTTGCTTCGCTTCTTGCTGACGCTATCCTTGAGCTCCTCCTCGCTCATGGCGGGAGAGGTCTGTTGCTGGCCGGTTTCGTCCGTCGCGGCGCCGCACTCGAACTGGGCCCGGCGCTCTCGCAGCTCCTCAACGGCCTTGTCGGCTACGGCCTGGACCCGGCGCGCCTTCTCGCCGTCGGGCTCGCACGAGGGGGGCAAGGGAATCAGGCCACCCAGGGACAAGGGGTGCGGCTCGAGAATGAAGTCAGACTCGCAGCGGACAGAAAAGTCCTGGTAACAGTAGGCGTGCAGCGGGCACGGTTCGCACTGGATCTCCACGAACGGCTGAAGGAAGCCTGGGATGGGAACCTCAGGCGGTAAGATGGTCTTGGCCGGACGCCCGAGACCGCAGTAGCCAACAGCAATCTTCTCCTGTCGATACCAGGCTCCGTAAGCCGTAAGTAGTGCCACGAGGAGAGCAAGCAGCGGCGTCTTCAGGTTCGTCTGGCGGCCCGCCACCGCCTGCGACTTCCGAGGCGCAATGTATACCTCGCCCGCCCTCTCGGCTCTTTCCAGTTCGAGCTGTTCGTTGGGCGTGAACTCTTCTCCCGGCTCCATGGGCTCCTCAGGCGTTGCCGGGCGGAGTCGAGCAACAGCAGACGACTTCCTGATGGCGCCGTCAGACCGACGACCGGACGATCGCACATCCTTGAAGAACTCGTCACCCGCCGTTCGCCGCCTATGAGCCGCCGACTTGATCGCAGGCGGAGAGCTGCCGCTCTGGAAGGGATTGTCGTCGGTGAAAACACTTTCTTCCGCTTTTGCGGTCCGAAGCTCGTTGACCTGCTCCTGGTCCTCATCAGATTCGGTTTTGATGTGTGGCGTCATCGTTCTCCGGCTCCGGCGCTTCGACTTGGTAACGTCTTCCGTCGCATCGTCATCGTCGACGCCCGATAGCGGCCGGCTTACGGATCGCGAGGTGCTCTTTCGGGAAGCCCTATGCGAAGGAGGTTCCACTTCAGGCTCGACCGTCTTTCTTCTAGCCGAGCTTTTCATGGGAGACCTGGACCGTCTCGACGCAGGCCGTGGGGGCTGCAGTTGGTGATCATCCCAAGTGATGGTGTCCTCGGCGCTGCCGGCGTTGACGATGCCGAAACTTGAACGCTTAGCCCTCGCCCTTTCGGCTCGAAGTCTCGACGCCTGCGACAAGACGCGGTCCGTCACGAGTTCCACAAGTTGCGGCTTCTTGGCAGTAGACGGGAACTCGACGCTGTGGGTGACGAGAATGGAGCGCAGACGCGGGACCGTCACGCTGCGGGGATCGAACCCCTCTTGGAGGTAGTCGTCGCCGTCGACCATGCTGCCGAAGTTGCGGACCGAGACGATGATGCGATGCGAAGAAGACGCTGTCGAAAGCCCGCTGTCGTCTCGGGACGGATAGATAGGTGAGACAAGGGGAAAAGTGTGGCCGCAGATAGGCCGCAGCCGACTGGGAGGCGCAGCAATCTCCGGGAAGTCAGGATTGGAGAGCGAAAGGAGCGAAGGGAGCAGCAGACCGCGACACGATGTCAAGAATCGACGGTAGCGAGGATGGCCGCCCGGTCCGTCCGTTGTTGTTTTTGATAAAAGCTCCGGGGGTCGTGACGCATCAGAGACCAAAGGGCCAGGCTGTTGTCTGAGGCAACCCGCACGAGCCAACCGACCATGTGATGAAGTCCACTTGCTGCGCCACCGCCACACAGTACACCGCCACACAGCCTTGCCACGCGCCACAGATTCACCAACGACCAACAGCTCGATTTCGTCTTTTTTTTTTTTTGGTCCATTGGACGCCTTCAGCGAAGCTCTTGATGCGCCGAAACGCATCGAAGAGCAAGCCATGTCATTGCGCCACAGTCTACTGGCGTATCCGCGCCTCCTTCTTCTCTGTCGAGACTGCTCCCGCGCTATTCGTCGCGAGAGCCGGCGCTTCTATTCCACTCGAGGCGGCGACAACATCTACGACGTAGTCTGCGTCGGAGGCGGTCCCGCCGGTCTCAGCCTTCTCGCGGCCCTTCGTAAGTGGTGCATCTGCGACTGTTCACGCGTGCCGCTCGACCTTTCTCACGGCTGGCAGGGTCGAATCCCGTCACCTCTCGCCTTCGCGTCGCCCTCGTTGAAGCTCAGGACCTTTCCAAGACGGCCTCATGTTCGTTGCCGTCCACGCAGTTCTCGAATCGCTGTAGCTCCCTGACGCCTTCTTCTGCTCGTTTCCTCTACTCCGTTGGGGCGTGGGGCCATCTCAGCCAAAGGCGCGTGCAGGAATATCAGGAGATGCAGGTCTGGGATGGCATCACCGACGCTCGCATCGACTTTGCCTGGGCCCCGCGTGCAGAACCGGGAGAAGCCATCGGTTACATGGTGGAGAATTTAAATCTCACGTCGGCTCTGTTGCGGAGGCTGAAGGAGCTGGGCGCCGTCGACATCTTCGACAAGGCCAGGCTGGACAGCATCGGCTTTGGCAACGAAACCGATGACTTGGATCTCACCGAGTGGCCCGTAGTTCATCTCGAGGGCGGAAAGTCGCTTACAGCCCGGCTCCTCGTTGGCGCTGACGGCGCAAACAGTCCGGTCCGATCCTTCGCCGGTATCGAGAGTCGGGGCTGGGACTATGACAGGCATGGCGTCGTCGCCACACTTGAGCTGGAAGGCGACGGCTGGGGAGGGCAGTCCCGCAAGATCGCCTATCAGCGTTTCATGCCGACAGGCCCCGTAGCGATGCTTCCCCTGCCCGGGAACCACGCCACCTTGGTATGGTCGACGACGCCCGAGCGGGCCTCTGTTCTCAAGAAGTTGCCTGCCAACGACTTCGTCGCCATGGTCAACGCCGCGTTCCGCCTCAGCGCTGTTGATCTGGCCTACATGCACACTGTACCCACAGGTCAGGCCGAGGAGTTCGCCTGGCGAAGGCAACACACGCCTGTGGATGTCAAGACGGTGCCACAGACAGTCGTCGGCCTGCAGGAAGGCTCCGTTGCCTCGTTCCCACTCAAGATGCGACACGCCGACACATACATTGGGGAGCGCGTCGCTCTCCTAGGTGACGCGGCCCATTCCATACACCCGCTGGCCGGCTTGGGCCTCAATCAGGGGCAGGGTGACGTCCAGAGCCTTTTCCGGGCAATCGAGTACTCCGTGGCCCACGGTCAGGACCTTGGGAGGCAAATGTCTCTCGAGAGCTACAACAGCGAGCGCTATGCCGCGAACCACCTGCTGCTCGGCGTCTGCGACAAGCTTCATAAGCTGTATGCGGTGGAAAGAGGTCCGCTGGTTCCGCTAAGGTCCCTAGGACTGAGGGCTGTTAACGCCCTGTCACCGATCAAGACGTTCTTTATGGAGCAGGCCTCTGGCGCTGGGGTCAGGGGGGTTTGAGGCGCAAGCGGAAGATGCGCTGCCTGCAAGCTGCGCATGATTGAACATATATTCGTACATAGATGACGATGGCGTCGTGACTCTGTTCCCCAAAAAGAAAAAGACGCCGGAGGACCTGGTCGTGTACGTTTTGTGTTGTATGAGCCATGGCTACAGCTACACACAAAAAGCAGATCAAAAGAATGAGGTTTCGTCCTTCTGCTACCGCCGCCTCAACGTCTCTACCGATCAACCTCACCTGAGAAACAAATGTCAGCAGCGCAGCAAAAACGGTCTCTGGAGCACCTACCAAACACTAGATCCATTGTACCGATCACGGCGACGGCGTCGGCCAGCAGGTGGCCCCTGGAAACGTGGTCGAAGCCAGCCAGGTGGGCAAAGCCCGGGGCTCGGATGTGACATCGATAGGGGCGCTCGCTGCCGTCGCTGACAAGATACACGCCCATCTCGCCCTTGGGCGCCTCGATGACGGAGTAGGTCTCGCCGGCCGGCACGGCGTACCCTTTTGTGTAGAGGAGGAAGTGGTGGATCAGGGCCTCCATGTTCTCCTTCATAGCAGCGCGGGGCGGCGGCGAGATCTTGTAGTCCTCAACCCGAACCGGGCCGGCGGGCATCTGGTTGAGGCACTGGAAGATGATGCGAAGTGACTGGCGGAACTCCTCCATGCGACATAGGTAACGGTCGTAGCAGTCGCCCCTGACACCGACGGGCACGTCGAACTCGACCTTGTCGTAGGCGTCGTATGGCTGGCTTTTGCGGATGTCCCATGGCACGCCGGAGCCGCGAAGCATTACACCGGTGAAGGAGAGGTTCAGGGCGTCGGCGGCCGAAACGACGCCGATACCTCTCAGCCGCTCGATCCAGATACGGTTGTCGGTAAGCATCTCTTCCGTCTCATCGATGCGGTCGCCGAACTGGGTGGCCCACTGATATATGTCGTCGAGCAGGCCGAGCGGGAGATCCTGGTGGACGCCACCGGGGCGAACGTAGGCAGCGTGAAGGCGGGCACCCGACACGCGCTCGTAGAACTCCTGCCAACGCCCCTGGGTAAGCCCCTCATGGACGCACGACGTAGAAGCGACGGGTGAGACCAACCATGAGCTTCTCTCGCTCCTCGAAGCCCCAGAGGAAAGGGGTCAAAGCGCCAACATCCATGGCATGGGACAGGACAGACATGAGGTGATTGAGGATGCGAGTGATCTCGCCAAACAAAGTACGTATGTACTTGGCTCGTTCTGGAATCTCGATATTGAGCAACTTCTCGACGGCGAGGGAGAAGCATTGCTCGTTGGTCATCATGGAGACGTAGTCGAGGCGGTCGAAGTAGGGCAGTGCCTGGAGATAGGTCTTGTACTCGATGAGCTTTTCGGTGCCGCGATGCAAAAGGCCGACATGCGGGTCGGCGCGTATGATCTCCTCGCCGTTGAGCTCGAGGATGAGCCGCAGCACGCCGTGGGCGGCCGGATGCTGCGGGCCGAAGTTGACGGTGTAGTGCCGCACCCTGCGGTCCTCAACCGAATTGTCGCGCGACTCTTCTGTGGCCTCGGCGGAGTCGAATTTTCGCCTCATGCCGTAGGGATCTCTAGGGTGAGCGAGATCGTCGTCGACGGGCACAAGTTTAGCCCCCATGGGCTCGGGCGAGGCGAGGAGGCGGAGGCACGTGGTAGAAAGGGGCCGAACGGCGAGACGGGAAGTCATCGTCGGCCCCAGACGCAGACGCCTGGCCGCCCGACCGACGATGCTGTGGAGGGCTGCCATGGCGGAGGACGATGGGGGGACGATGGCATGGGCCTGCGATGTCGCCACTCGACTGTCTTGGTCGTCGTCGTCGTCGTCGTCGTCGCTGAAGCTCTCCACCTTGGGGCGGGTGGCATCGGGCTATTGTTCTCGCGCTCCGAGGATGTCAGTCAATCACGGCGCGGCTAATGATAAGCAGGGGTGGACCGGTTCAGCCTCACCACCACAACGAATTATCTTGACCTCTGCAGCCTACTTGTCTCACGATAACCGGCAGGCAGAAAGTACATATTGGGCAGGAATAAAGCTCTTGTTCCAAAATATGGGCAGGAATAAAGCTCTTATTCCAAAATAGAAATCTAGTCTGCAGAAGCCGATCCTCACGAGTGCCCTGGCTCGCAAGATGACGTCGGCACTGCCCAGACGCTTGATACATACTAGCACAGAAAATTTACAGCTCGAGGGCATCATTCCTTCGTTATGTAGAGTGAATTGGTTGGTGCCATCACGTCACGACTCGCTGATGCGAGCTGTTGCGCATCTCTATCGGTGATTGTTTGAAATCGGTCACTCGCAGTTCCAAAGGGAAGCTCGTAAGACAATCAATCCTATGATTATTTTCCTCAGGCTATTCCCTAGACCTTTTGGCGCGCCAACGAGCTCAAAACAGCTTATTAACCTCACGTAGATTCAGACTCGTTGCATCTTGCGTGGCCTCTGTTGGCCCTCCTCGAGCCCTGCACCTTCATCATCGCCTTCACCATCGCCCTGGTCGGATAGAGGACGTTTGACCGCATTTTGGCCCAAGATCTGGGCCATGTTGACATCGTCCGGTCCCACGAGACTGTTCCAATACGCGTCGTCTTTGTCGAGAATGCTTCCATGGCACGATTGGTCCTGCGCTGTCTCCATTTGTACCGCATACGAATTCAATTCGATTGAGAGCTGTGCCGAAAATCCTCTGGCGGCAAATGACTGGTCTGCGTTGCGGCTATCTGGTGCCCCTCGTTGGCCGTCTTCGAAGCCGGTAGCGAGTGAATATTGGCCATTCAGCGACGTGACGCTGGTCTGCGGCGTCCTCCCTGGATTGAGGCCGTTGGCTGTGCTGAAGGCGGCGAGCGATTCGGGGCTTCTCTGAACACCGGACTCCCACAGCAGGTCCCTGCCCTGAAGCCTGGCCAGTCTGAACCTGCGCTCCAAGAGCCTGCCGCTATCGCACATGACGGAAAGGCAGTCGTTCGTCGTTGCTAAAAGAGGTGCGAGTCTCTTTCTCTTCCTTTTGCGTTTTCAGGTTGGCTTTCGGCGGTGAAATGCGTTTGCGTTTGAATGACGATGGAAGCGTTCAGAAGGGGTAAGAAAACCTGCTTTTTTTAAAAAAAAAAAAATTTTTAAAAACAAATTTGCGTCTTCCCAAGTTGGGCCGAAAATTTATATTGCTTTGTAGTAACAGCCGGATACCTGTTGTCGGGTGGGTGATAACTTTTTATGGTGCGAAAAAAACAGCCTCTCTTTTTGGAAGCGATATAATGTTCAACGACGAGAGGCAGAACAGCCAAGTCGCAACAGATCAAAAGAGACCTGTTGTTGGTTGCTGTGCACAACTTGCGGCATTACCTGGTCGGGCGACGAACAGCTGTAAAATTGCGGGCCTTGACGGTGAGCCACCATTAACATTCACACTGACAAGAGGTGGTTGGGACGAGAGAGTCTTTCACTTCACTGTTCTCTTCTCTTCATCCTCCGCTTTCCCACGCCAGGACAGAAAAGCTAAACTTGTCGCAGTTTCCATATCCGTAGGTGGGGACAATAAGAGGAACAATAGTGAGGACTTCGCTGGTCTGGAAGGAGAAAGGGTAGCCCTTGATGCTCAAGTTTGACACTGAGCTGAGCTTGGATCATCTGAAGAGCGTCTAGCAGGTCAGAGGCCGGCTCTAGCGACGATATGAAGACACAGCACGGCGGCCGCTGCGGCCAAGCTGCCGAGGACGAGCATCTGCAAGCCTTGCGACAGGCATCGCCTATACGAGGCCTCCTCGCCCATCAGCACCCAGCTCTTGGTGAAGCCAAAAGTCATGAGGGCGACAAGACACAGGCCGATACTCCAGCCGAGGCCCAGGCCGACAGTCGGGGCGAAGAAATAGGGAGAGAGCGGGACGATGCCGCCGATCAGATATCCCAGTGAGATGGCGAGGCCGACGACGACGGGCCCAGATTGTATCGGCGGCGAAGGCAAGGAGGGCGGCGAGTCGTTTCCGGGCCGGAGCTGGCGCCTGGCCCGTGAGAGAGCCTCTGGAGTGCGGCGAAGGGTGTCGAGGACGGCGTTCACGGCCGGGCCGGACAGGGCCAGGGGCTCGAGATGGCGACGCACCAGCAGCTCGTCGAGCTTGTCGCGGGGTAGCATCGTTGCCATCTCCTCGTCGTCCCCCTGAACGTCGTCGCCATAAGGCAGCATGGCAGCCAGCTCCTCTTGGCCGTCATCGGCGTCGTCCCGGCTCGGAAACGGGGACGGCGTGTGGTCGACGGCAGACAAGTAGCCGCCGATGCCCATGCTGATGCTGCCGGCGCACAGCTCGGCGAGCCCGGCATAGACGACGGTGTCGGTAGTCCGACCCAGTGAGCTGAGACCGGCGGTGAGAGCGAAGGGCACCGTCAGTCCATCCGAGAAGCCGAGGGTGAAGTCGGACAGAAATCGTGCGAGGCGAGAGCCGCGTGCCGGGGCCATGGTTGGAGGATTAGATGGAGGAGAGATGAAGCGAATGAGACTCGACAAGTCGCCTTCGTCTCGAGCTCAATCGGCCTTTCAGGTCACCACGGCCCGGACATGCCGGCACTCGGCGACGACGGGAGCAACCACGAGGCCCAGAGTTGGGCCGGAGACTGAAGCACAACCATGCCGTGGCGACACCTTTGACGTGGTATTGACAAAAAAAACTATGCAGACACCCTCCACATTTCAGGTCGGGATCGGCCACCGGCCCCCGCGGAGAGAGGCCGGACGGTTCGGAGCCTCGAAACGTCGGACCGACGACACCGCCCGCTCGACGCCTCAAGTACAAATTAAGGCAGGTTTAGGTTTGCCGGCGAGAACGGGAAAAAGAAGTCGAGCAAAGACGATTGATTACGAGATTTTGTCTGCGGAGCTTTCAAGTACAGCCTGGTGCTGGTTTTGGATATCGATGCTGTAGCAAGACTTTGCTGCTGGGCGAGTCTTGTCTGGTGACTTGACTGACTGACTATCGACGCCTCGCAGCAGGGAGGAAATGCGCTTATCGAAGCAGCGTTCTAGAAGAAAACTTGCTTTTTCTATCTTTAATCTATTTAAAACATGATTCTTTTATCATCTATAAACTACTATATTAGTTGAAGATTTTTTTTTTTAATCGTCGGATTTCCTGTTTGCTTCTGCTGACATGTATTGCGTCGTCTTCTCACCACCACCACCACCACCACCACCTTGCCGCAGAAATTACTCCAGCAAAAGCTGTTCACCCCTGTCAACTTCAGAAACAGGTCCACCTGATGGCTCTCGGAAAATTCTCCTCGTGGTAGGTATATCATGATGGGTGAGTAGACTCGGGTAGCCTGCGGGTAAGTGTGGCTAGGTAGTGCAATTCAGCCACAGCCTGCCCGCATCAGGCAATAAGTGATAAGCTCCTTCGTTGCCTGTAGCTACCTACTCCGTACCTCGACTCTCCAATAAATGCGCATCCGCGACCAAGGCCCGCCTTCCGCATCCAACCAAGTCCATCATCCATCACAGTGGAAGCGCTCGTCAACGCCAGATTCCCAACCTATCAAGCCGCCATGGAAGCCTGCGACGACGTCGCCCGCCAACAGGGTTTCGCCCTCGCCATCCACAGCAAGCGGCCCTGCGCTCGCTCGCGGTCCCACTTCCATCTACCTCCGCTGTTCCGAGGCGCCCAAGTTCGTCAGTCGCCTGGACGAGGCCGTCGACGAATCCAAGCGCCGCCGTACGAAGACGCAGATGACGCAGTGCCCTTATCGTCTCGCCATAAAGTGGACCTTCCAAGGGCATGGGTCGTAATTGGGTCGTCTCTGGCGCGGCGGAGGCTCATAATCATGAGTTTTTCCCCTGCCACGGAGCATCGCGAGTATCGCAACGAGGTCCTCGCCAAGCATCTGGATGATATCATCAAGGCCTATGAGGGTGGATTGAGACCTGTGCTTAGTGCTGCCCAGCTGCAAAGCCGGGCCGAGGAGGATGGGGAGGTCGAGCTGGCTGCAATTTCCATCAAAGATATCAACAACGCGCGTGCTCGTCACCGCCAGCAACAGCTCGCCAGTCAAACGTCCACAACACTCTCAAGCCCCGAAGTCATCAATTCAGAGTGACAGGGGCAGGACAACAAACAGTGTAAAAAGAAAGAAAGAAACTCAAACAGCGAGTGGCTCCGCTGGTCCCAGCACGCCTGCAACGACACTCTCAAAGGCCAGCCTCTCGACGGCAGCGCCATAAGCAACGCAGCGCACGACGCCACGGAAGCGTCGCAGCAGCGCGTCCATGACGTCGGCGCGCAGTAGCCGCTCCGACGGGTACCGTACAGACAGCTCGAACCAGGCCTGAACCGGCGTCAGCTCCACGTCGCCCAATGGGTTGAGCGACTGCGCGAGGCCGTGTAGCGAGGCGAGCGAGAGGCCGGGCGCGGACCAACGCAGCACCGGCGAGGCGTCACGCCGCCGCCGGGACGAGTCGGGGAAAAGGAGCCGCCGCCAGGCTGGGCCCGGCGTCAGGGCCTCGAGTGAGGCGTAGACGGACGCCGGGGCGCTGGCCATGAGATAGGCGCTGGCCATGAGCGTGTGGCCATGGTCTGGGTCTATCGTCTTCGGATCGTGAAGAAGCACGTCGTCAAGGTTTTCAAATTCGTCATGGTTGAAATGATCCCAGCAAATGTGCTCGAGCCTGTGGTGGGCGCCCAAGTCGTGAGAATCAACAACGGATAAAAGCACCGGCAAGTGGCAAACGTACGCGAGGATAAAGTTGACAGCTCGCTGCTCAATAAGCTCAGGAGACGTCGGCGCCTCGCAATCCACGTCGGCGGCCAACAGCGAACCGCCGGGACCGGCTTCCATCTGCAGACACGGCGTCCCGACAGCGTCATGGAAGCCAAGCGAGACCATCATTTGGCCGTCTTTCACTGCCGTCGGCGCATCCAGCCAAGCAACGATATCCGTTTCCTGCGACGTGGCCTCGACGTCGCGCAAACAGCGACGCATCTCGTCGTTCTGTCGCCGCAGCACCTTCGTCTGGTCCTCAGTCTCGGCGACCAGCTGCCGAAGCCGGACCGCGTCCAGCTCAAGCTGCTTGGTGTAGTCGGCTTTGCGCTGCCGATGCCGCACCTGCGCGCGCTTCACCTGCTGCCGCCGTCGCTGCGCCTTTTCATTGGTGTTGGCTGGTGTCATGGCCGGCGCAGATGATAGAAGTCCAAGAAGAAGAAAAGACGGGGGATTTTTTGGGGGATTTTTTTTTCTTCTTTTGGTTTTGGGCCGACAGCCATGACAGATCTAAGCTCCACCCGTCGGACCGTCTGTCTTGGCGTCGATGCGAATCAACCAGGGGGGGGGGCTAGCATGGAATCAAGGAGAGTGGCTGGGACAGGGTCAGCCAGAAGACTTGAACACAAATGAACGCCTCATGATCGAGCCATCCATAACCGTCTCCGTCGATTAAACTTATTATTGAAACATGATCTGAATAATCGACTCAAAAAAAAAAACGTTGAACGGAGGGAAAAAAAAACTCACGTTCACCATGACTCGCTGAACACGCTGTCGGCCATCTTGGTCCTTCCACTGGTATGGCACATCCCCTTCCCCTTAGTCTGACTCGTCTTCATCGCAGTCCGTCGCCGTCGCCTCCTCAATCTCGTCCTGCCCCTCGTCTCCGTCGAGCGCGTCGCCGTCGCCGTCGTCACTATCGCTGTCGTCTTCGGCGTTGAGCCCGCGCACCCTCTTCCACTGAACATAGTCTTCATCGACCCAGCGCTTGCTGACGGGAAGCTGGTACGGGTCAAAGGGGAAGAAGGGGTCTAGCTGGTGGAAGCTCTCCTCCTGGCCCTCGTAGCTGGCGTCGCGCAGGGCCCGCCCCGCGGCGTACGTCGACGACAGGAACTGGCTCAAGCGGAGCCGCTTGTTGCTCTCGACGAGCGGGTAGATGTAGAGAAAGTTGAGCCGGTGTGCCAGCTTGGCGAACTCGTCCACGATGACGGGCGCGCATACCTTGAGCGGGTTGAGCTTGCCAAACACCTGCATCGACAAGTCGCGCTTCGACGCGCCTACCCATTCCAGGTCGTGTCCCAGATACGACGTCGCGTCCTCGACGTCGACCGTGTCCGGCGCCGACGTCACCAGGTCCTGCCAGCGGAAGCAAAAGATGTAGAGCGTCGCCTGCACGAGCGAGTAGTACGGGTGAAAGCGGTTCAGGTCCGGCCCGCGACACAGCGGCTCGTACTTTCGCCGATACTGCTCCAGGTGGTGCACCAGCAGCAGAAAGATGGTCCGCACCAGGCTCCCCGGCACCAGCGCGCCCCGCGCCACGAAGCTGGCCAGGTAGGCCGCCGCCGACTGCCGCAGCACCACGGGCGCGTTGCCCTGGAAGGCCGTGGCGATGAGCTGCCCGCAAAAGGCGTCCGTCAGCCGCTCGTGCTGTTGCGCAAAGTGAAAGACGAGGAACTGCGAGTGTCGAGAGCGGTACGTCGGCAGTACGATGTCGTCGAACTCGCGCAGCATCACCTCAAACATGCTAAACGCCTTGTCCGACCCGGGCTGGGTAAAGTGCGGCGAGAATAGGGTGAAGAGGGTGTCGAGCATGGCATCCAACGTCTCCACCTTGCTCTTAACCGTCTTGATCTTGAGCGCCTCCTCGTCGTAGTCGACCTCGTCGCTGTCGACCGACTCGTCATCGCTGTCGTCCCCGTCGTCGTCCTCCCAGTCCAGCGCCCGTCGCTGGTCATCCTGCAGCGCACACATGGCGGCCGCCGTCACGTTGTCGTCCAAGTCGTCCAGGTCCACCTGCATCTGCGAATCGATCATGACGACCCGGTTGAGGATGATGTCGAGGATCTCGTTCCGCAGATCCGGCACGTAGTCCTTCACGTGAAGCAGATTGCGCACATATGCCATCTGAATTCTGACCGATTCGTCCGGGAACGGGAATTTCGTGCTCATCAGGTTCTCTAGCACGGTGACGGCCGCAGGAAACATCTGGAGCAAGTACTGCATCGTCGAGTGTAGCCGCTCGCGCATCGTCTCCCGGTCGATCTCGGGAAAGTCGGAGACGGACCACGTCGACGGCCGGCTGAGGCGGAACTTTTCCACCATCATCGACAGGACGGGCACAAGGTAGGAGCCCTGGGCGCTGACCAAAGCGGCCAGAAAATGTGTGAAGACGCGGACGAAGCCGTCGTCGCGGCCCAGCCACGCGCACTTCAAGATGATGTTGACGAGGCCGTTGCACTCCCGGCCCTTGAGCATGGGAATGCAGCTGGTCAGCCCCTTGACGTAGACTTGCAGCTCGTGCGGCTTGGGCGTGTCCTCCTCCTCGCCGACGACGGGCGGCAGATATCTGTTCTTGTCGTTGGCGAACAGCTCCTTGAGCATGTCGTATTGTCCATCGTTGCCGCGTAGATGCTCTTCCAGCGCGAACCGCACCTCCCTCTTGACGTCGTCCATAGTCCGGTCGCCGACCTCGTACGTCACGTTGCGGATATCGTCGAACAAGACCTTTCGACGCTTGCTAGGACTCTCCACCGGCTCGGAGGGATCGCTCGAAGCATGATGCATTTCTTTCCGTCTGCCGAGAATCGATGAAGGCTTTAGGATGGATTTGACGGGCGTCGCGCCTCGGGAGGGCGGCCCGGAGAAGGACCTGGCCTTAGGCGTGAAGGGCCGCATCAAGACGGCCCCGGAGTAACGCAGAGAGCGCTCAATGAGTTTATCATGGAAAATTTCGTGTCGGCAAGAGCAATTCGCAGAGATCAGTCGGCAGTAAGGAAGGATCTCCGTCGCGGAATGGTCGGATGTGTTGTTGATGGTTGAGAGACCTGTCTCGGTTGGGCGGTCATCGTCGAGGGTTTTTTTCTCCGGGATTTTTTTTTTTCCCAGCCTTCGCCCCTGGCGCTGCTGGCTTCAAGATAGGCTTCACGCTGATTGGCTCGCTAGAGAGCGTGCCGGGCTTGCTTACTGATGCACAGTGCTGAAGAAGTTGACGGCAACCTACGGCTCCGCGAATCTCCGTCTTCTCTAAGGAGAAACCGTACAGAACGGAGCTGCCACGAAATGCTTATCCCTCCTCTAATTCAACCTCATTTCACCAGCCGGTCGCACGACAACAGCCGGAAGCGAAGGAGCCCAGGCCATGTGCGCGGAAGAGTAACCTTCACGGCCTCGGTGCTACGATACACCCCGACAGGCGGATTGCTTCAACCCTTCACTCGCTCATGGCTCATCACCACGGCGGCCCCGACGACCCCGACGACATGACACAGCACACAAGACAGGGGAATCGCGTTTCACAGCCCCGACGGCCTTGTCATACTACTAATGTGGCCGCG
Organism: Ophiocordyceps unilateralis; assembly: GCA_001272575.2. Taxonomy (NCBI): domain Eukaryota; kingdom Fungi; phylum Ascomycota; class Sordariomycetes; order Hypocreales; family Ophiocordycipitaceae; genus Ophiocordyceps; species Ophiocordyceps unilateralis. The sequence continues at coordinate 22,444 of LAZP02000041.1, forward strand.
CGACTTCAGTCTGCCAATGCGCAGCTGGTAAATGAGGCGACTGGCGGACATCCAAGCACAAATTGCCGCGCGTCATCCAGTGCTTTCCAGACTGGGCATCCATCATCTGCTCCGTCGCAATCGAACCGTTCCGTTGGAGCCTCTTCTCTCCGGCCCTGGCGTGCCCCGTCGCACATCATGATATGTATCACCAAACGGCGTCGTCTGTACTCATACATGACTTTTTTTTATAAAAACCCCTTTTTATCCCACCGACGCCGCTCGACGCTGGCACCGTCAGAAGCGCACCGAGTCGTCAGCATGTACGCCGCTAAAATCGCGTAAGCATCTGCCTTACTTTCAGTCTGCTGCTTAGATGGAAACGGTGAGCGGAGGCCTGAGGCGGGCCAGTCCTAGTATCCTTCTCCGGCACCGGCTCCGTTGTGCGCGGCGTGTGAGCCATACATGTAGTTTGGTTCCGCACCACCGTCTGCGCTGGAGGATGCTTCGCCGGCCGCCGCCGCCACAGTGTAGTCTCCGCCGGCAGCCGCGGGCTCGCCCTTTTCCCCGGGTATCATCGACCCCATGTAACCTGTGTCAGCGCCTCGTTCTCTATTGGACTGGTTCTGCTGCTGTCGCGGCTGTCAGTGCCGCGCAAGTAGATCATCGAGTTTGCTGAGTTTATTTACCTCGCGATATTTGGAGAGATAGACCTTGAGGGCCTCTGAGTAATTCTCAAATCCCAAAGACGTCATCGCAAATAGGATATCCTCGCCGTTTACTGTTTTTCGCTTTTCTTGCTGACATTTCTCCGAAGCTAGTGCGTGCCGAGGTCAGCGATGTGACGAAGACAGGACGGGGAGAAGGAGGCAGACGGTTGCATGGACGGGGGTGGGATTAGGGCCATTTGCAGACGGGAGATATGAGGGGACGACGGCGGCGGCACGAGGCGAGGTTTAGGGGGGGGTTATTATAGGCGAATGGTTGTGTCGAAGGAGCAACTCACCTTCACTGGTGACAAAGGAGATGAATTCGCTGACACACTCTTGCATGCACTCTTTGGCCTCCTTGGCGATCTTGGCATTGTCGGGCAAGGCGTTTTTCATGATGCGAGCGACTGGAGCAAAGTTGCGAATGTTAGCGTCGAGCTCATCTGCCCTGTCGGTCCTGGAGACGCGCGACGGGTTGGCGGACGAATCGTGAGACATAGAGGCATGCGAGGCTGGCCTTGGGGAGAGGGGGAGGGGGGGGGAGCAGAGCAAATCACGGGCGAGCCCAAGGGGAGGGGGGGATGAGGACTTACCATTGGCTATCGGTAGCCACCTATCCTGTTCTTTAACGCCGTCGAACTCGTAGCTAGCCAGGCCGGCAGACTGCGGGTCTCGATTTTCGTTCATTTGTCCTTCCTCGTCGGGTGACTGTGCACCGTGGTCGACATCCTTGGGAGGAGATTGGGGGGAGTCGGACATATTTGGCTACCTGCAGCGGATGCTGGCGTCCGTGGGAAGAGGGCTTTCGGGCTGGCACAGCTGGCCGGGTCCTGCTGGCGATGATGTGTCGGCCGGCCACGTCGCAGAGGGAAGGGCTTGCAAGTATCCGGGCCCGGGGTGGATCCAGTTGGCGGCGGCGGCTGCACGAGATGCGTTAACCGCACGTTGGTTGTGCCTGGCCCGGTGTCCTGGGGCAGAGCGAGGCCAGGCCCTTGGGGGCGTATGTAGAATCACGGCGCGGATGTATGCGTATGGATGTATCCTGCCCTTGCACAGCGCGCCGGTCGGGACGGCTGGGAGACGAGGGCGATCACCGGGAGCTGGGAGGGGGGGCGCATGCATCAGAGAGAAGAGGCGCGACGCAAGCAACCGCTCCCTTGCTATGTAGGTATGGATGGCGGACTGGGCTGTTAGTGATGGCGACGGACCGGTGCCGAGTGTGGCGTCGGAAGAGGGAGAGAGAGAAGTGTGGGTGGGTGAGTGGGTGGGTGAGCGTCGCGTAGGTAGGTAGGTATGTTGTAGTGTGTAGTGTGTGAGTTTGAGTGTGAGTGTGAGTGTGAGTGTGTGTGTGTGTGTGTGTGTGTGTGTATATGTATGTGTAGGTAGGTATGTATGTATGTACGTGTGTGTGTGTGTGTGTGTGTGCATGTACATATAGACTACAAACGGCCTTCATCTGACTATCCTGGCACAAGTGCCGGGCCGGAGCCGCTTCACGACTCGTTGGCCCGCCCTGGCTGTTTCTGCCCATGAGACAGCCTCACCTCTTTCGATTCGTCTTAGTAGTCATGACCATCGTGCAACACCGTCCAGACGGACCTTACCATGGAAGGAGTGTGCGTACCTAGATATCTATCTAGGTATCTAGGTACCTGAGCATGTACATATGTAGATAGGTAGGTAGGTAGCCCCATATCTGTATGCATGTATAGAGGTATGTGTGTGCCATGCCATGCATAACGCATTTGCCCTACCTGAGGCATGGTTGTGCTATGCCGCGAGAAACCATACTGTACACCGTGCAGTCTGCTGCAATTTCCCCATCATCAAAGGGGGCCATGAAAAAGAAAGGGCGAGCAAGGGATACGAGATGGCAAAAGGATAGAGCCGGCGGCAACTCTCGGCAGCAAACTCGCCGTCTCCCTTCTCAGCCTCTCTCTCTCTCTCTCTCTCTCTCTCTCTCTCTCTCTTCGTCGATACGCACACACACAAATACACACACAAATATCATGGTCATGACGTGATCACTGACAGATAGCTTACCGTACGAATAGACTACTCCGCACAACCCTACCGTGTAGTATCAGCAACCACCTCCTCCGCCTGCAGAGAGTGGCGCCGTCGAGTGGGACCGCCCATTTTAAATCGCCCATTTTAAAGTTGCCAGGACTCGGAGTTTGCTGTTCGCCTCTTGTTGCTGCTTTTTATCAAAAGGGGGCCTTCATCCGTGCACCACATAGGTACCTACCTACATACATGCACACACTACACGCCTTGGGGAGCTGACAGATAGGCCTTCGCCGTGCCCGGCTCACCGACGGCGGCTTGTCCCGCCAATACGAGTCGGCGCTGCCCTTTTGTGCAACGCGGCCTCGACATGTGTCTCCTGACCACATCCCAAGTGCATACATACATACATGTGTATTTACATACATATGTGTGTGTGTGATGTAATATATATGCAGACACCGCAGATGAGCCAGGCCGAGCCTACCGGACGTCGTTGTCGTCGTTGTCGCTGTCGAGGCCGGCCGGCCGACGTCGTCGACACTACTTGTACCGGGTACTACCAGCCTGCACCTGCACCGGTCTCATGTGACGGACGGATTGGCTAGCGCCTTCAACCGTGCCCTTAACCGCGCCCTCAACCACGCCCTCAACCACGCCCTCAACCACGCCCTCAACCTTGCAAGTCAACCTCGGGCGAGACAGTCGTCCAAGTCTCTCACGTGATGTCGGTCCTCTCGCGCCGACGAGGGGGGCAAAAGGGGACAGCAAAAGGTCTCAGGCCTTCATCTGCCATCGTGTCCCATGACTTCTTCATTCAGCCCCTTGTCCTCTTCCTTTTCCCCTCTGCTTGGTGGGCACTGTTTCGAAACAGCTTTGCCCCCCCACGGCCGCGTGTCGCGGACTGGCAGCCTCCTTTGTGGTCCACTTCATGCGAGGAAAAGCCACGAGAGAGGGGAGGCCCGGCAAACTCAAGGCCGGCTCAACCACCACGGCCTTCTCCGAAGAGAGGGGTTGGCAAGGGCAAGGGGTTAGAGGAAGGGCGGGTGTCCGACTCGTGTGGCGGTGACGAAGACCAAGACGAAGACGGTTCACTCGTCTTTTTTTTTTCTTTGTCATGCAATGGTTCAGCACTGACTCGAGCCTGTCGGTCCGTATGGATCGGCAAGAGGTTTTTTTTTGGGGTGGTTTTTTCCCTTCTGCCGTTGTTCGGATTACAGGTTATGTTCTCGTAGGGCGTGCCTACGCTTAATTCCGACGTAGGGGCGGGGGCTTCATGCTTTGCTTCCTGAATCCGTGTCGATTCATGCGTCGTTAGACCTGCCTGACCCCTCCCTCCCGGAGCTCTTAAGGATGGCGCCGCGTTTGAAAATTCAAGGGGTCCCTCCCTACCTCTTCTTGCGCTTGGTCGCCATTTCGATCATGATGCTTTGGGTGCTGCTCATGGTGTGCCACTCTGCCTCGCACATGTTACGGTGGTCTCTTTGGTAGCGTCATGGGCCGGTCGGTCGGTGACGAGGCGGCGATAAAGGCGTTCGTTTGGTGGCGGCGTTGATGGCATCATCTTGAGCTTACCTAGGTAGGTACCCCGTAGTGCCTAGGTAGGTGGTAGTGATACCGTGGCCTTGTAGTAGCAGGTTGGTTGGAGGCCAGTCTTGGAGGATTAGATCAGCACACGCACGTAATCCGGGGATAATCCGTTCCTCCGTCTTTCTACACCGAGATGGGGGTGGGACCGAATGGCAGTACGGCCAATATGCCAGGGCTAGCCGCTAGATTTTGGTGGTGGCCGGCGGTGGCGGGGAGAGGTTTCCGTCAATCACATCAGCATGAGGTATATAACATACATACCTACCTAGGTAGATAGGTAGGTAACCAGATATTCATTCACCCACAAATATTTTTAGAATTGCCGCTCGCTGGCTCATTAAATCACTGGGCCTGATGACGCAGTGTATCTGTATGCAGAAAAAGAAAAAAAAATTGCGCCGGCTTTCTAGGTCGGTGGTGATGCGAACACGCAGCGGGCGGCCCGGCACGTAGCCAATCATAAGCAGGTAGATAGGTACTGGTAGTCCGTTCGTATCTAGACTGCACGAATTCCTCCTACCTTTTGACCTCTGCCTTCAACGTGCTGCTTGCTTCTCCAGCTGTCGAAATGTCAAGGCCGGCACGCCGCTGGACCTCCACTGCCCTTTGCGCCGTCGAATAATCGCACGTGTCACCAGCTGCCAATCGTGAAGCGGCAACATGTCTCAGAAGTGACGTCTCCGCCTTTCAGAATTGAAGCTTCTGATACCCTATCCAAGCTGGTCGCCTCAACAGTTCTGCCCTTTGACTCCTCTCCTAACCTACCGACCTATCTCATTATCTGCCGCAGCGCACATGGGAGGGCAACCGTCTTAGCTCAGCCTGCCTCTCTCTCTCTCTCTCTCTCTCTCTCTCTCTATCTCTCTATCTCTCTCCGTCGTCCCTCCACCTTTCTCTCACCCACTCTTACTCTCACTCGAGCATCGTCCTTTCCAACCCTTCCGCTCAAGTCGGCCCGCTGGTTTAAATTTCCTGCAGACCAAAAGCCCTGAAGGGCAGATTCTTGCCTTGATACGGAAACCTCGCTCCGCAAAGCGACCTCAACCCACACTTTGTGAGATTATAGGTCTGCTTAGCCTCGGAAGGCAAGTCTTCAGCATCTTTCCAGTTCGACAAACATCGCCTTTGCTGCTGTACGACTTTCCCACCACATTTCTCGACTTTAGCGCCTCTCGCTCGTTTGCCCCAACTTGAGCCACCCAGTGGAGAGGCACAAACCTATTCAACAAGTTCACCGGTGTGATCCGGTCACTATTCTTGTTTCTTCTTCTTCATCACTCTCTGTCGTCTCACTCCCTTTCCCCTGTACCTCGAGACGCTTTCACCTCACGGCATAACCATCTCAAGATAGCTCTTTCTGCTCGTATTGTTTCAGCCGCCAGTCGCTTCCGCTCTTCCTGACAACAAGAACCAGAGCCGGCCACCGCACGCAACCTTTGTGACTCCCCTCCCCATTCCCAACCCCTCCCCCCAACACCCCCCCCCCCCCCCCCCCAAAAAAAAAAAAGAAAGAAGAAAGTTCTCTCGATATTAGCCCGGCTTTCACCGTCTCGATGGGTGGCCGCCGAAAGTCCAAGGGTGGTGCAAAGGCCAAGCCCCCCGGCGCCGAGCATGAAGCCGGCGGTTCCTCTCAGAACCGGACGGTTCAAGGTAAGCCATGGTCGTGTGCTATCCGTCAGTCTCGTTTTCCGAGGCCATAGCTGACCACAGCATAGTAATCACAAAGTACGACATGACACTGTCCCAGCAGCGTCTGCTTAAAGAGGGCTTCCACCCGGCCGTGACCAACAAGTCCAAGGCTCAGCTTCTCGATATCGCCGGCCGCATGATTCAGAATCACTGGACGCGGCCAGTCAAGGACAAATACCGTGAAGGCCAAGTTTGGTCTCTGCATTCCTATAATGCTCGCTCGCGTTTGACCAGAGTCAGTCCATGAATCCCCACTGCAGGCGGCCATGACTGACGCGCTGCCTCTAGGGGTTGCTTTACTTCCGCAAGGAACTCGGCCACGGCGGCTTTGACCACGAGGCAAAGGCAGCCGGCAACGTGGCGGGCAATGGCCTTGTACGGCTTCTCGATACCGTCGACATCGGAGGCATCGTAGCTCAGAATATCTTCGTCCAAGGGTACAAGGCTGTTCACAACGTTGCCATGGCCTCTAGCCAGACTTGGAACTCGTTGGTGGCCAGCACGGTGAGTAGCTGACTCCCCTGTCGTAGACCCGACACTGACGCAGACGGTAGAAATTATGGGACTTCTTCGCCGGCGAACTGTTCGCAAACGGTCCGGCCGCCGCCTTCATCGCCATCGCGCCCGAATACACGGTGGGCGAATTTGCTTATGTGGACAAGTACGATCCCGCCGGCCTCGGTGCTGAAGATGGCCTTTACGGCTGGTTCAAGAAAGCCCGAAATGCAGAGCAGGGCATCTACATCGCCCTCAGCGAGCTGCACCGCTTTCTCAAGAGAAGACGCAAGCCGCAGACGGTCCCTTGCATGGGGCATCTCACCGATACCATCCAGCAGCTCACCCGCCTACTGACCGACGTCAAGCACATACACGGCTCCAATCAGTTTCACTCGACTGTCTCCAGCCAAGTGTTTGATCCCTCGGCCAACTTTTGCTTGATGCGGCTGCAGAAAATGAGTATGTCATCTAGTGCCCTGCCCCCTGTCACGACGTTTGAACGAGAGACTGACTGCGTCGGACAGTGAACGGCATCCTCCAGAGACGCTCCGCGCTCAAGGTATTGTACTTTCAAAAGATACCATTTCTGGACCGGCGCGTCCTGGCCGTCATCCTACGGGCCTGTCCCCTGGTCGAGATGGTGGGCATATACGACTGCCCGCTGATGCATTTCGCAGACGTCATCTGCCTGTTGGACCTCATCCATGAAGTCAACGGGCAGCGCCGCCGGGATGGTAATCCCATCATCCGCGCCCTCGACTTCTACCCCCGCTACCATCACGGCATGCCTTTCCAACACTGGACGGCCGAGACGTTTGGGCTGACGTGGGGCCCTCAAAGCCGAGATGTAGCCCAGCGCGGCTTCTTTACCATCATCCTCAAGGCCTTCATGAAAGCCAAGGCTTTGAGGCTGGACCTCCTCTTTGACAAGGGAAAAGCGTTTCGCGATTTCCTGTATATGACGCCTAACTACTCACTGGCCGTCCCCACCTTCTTGGATGCCTTGTATCGCATTTCCGATCTGAGGCGCAACAAGGCTGGCCCAACTCACGAGTTTAGACAGGCCCTGTACGACCTCCTGAAGCCGGTCCGTGTCGGCTTGGAGAAGGTCCAATACGACTGGCCGAAATATTTCACCGAGACCATGGGCAACCACCTCGTCTTCTGCTCGTCATGCGGCTACGAGATGCTCCAGGAGTTCTTTACAAACGCCGTCCGCATTGCACCGCCGCACCAGCGGGTCTGCGCCGGCTGTAACCTCTCGCGCCGGCTGGACACGGAGGACGATCACCTCAAGACGGAGAAGATGAAGATTCTCGACCTCCTCTTCCCTTCCAACGTCAGGAGAGATTTCAACAGAGACGCGCCTCTCGGCTACGAAGCCGAAGGCCTCATCAAGCTGAAGACGACGGAGACGACACGGCCGCCGCCGCCGCCGCTGACGCTCAACAGCGACGGCCACATCTACCAGCCGCAGTTCCAGCACGCCATGGTGCGGGACAACAAGATCAATTTCGACTCGGTGCAAACCCTGCCGACGCTGGAACAGATGATGAATGACCAGGTGTGCCGGGCCAGGTGGTCCAGGGCTCTGAACGGGGGCCACCACCTGGACATGTATTCGCGTCTGTGCCGCCGACTCTGCGACGAGAGCGAGGCCGACGCGGGCAAGACGAAGAGGAAACTGGACCTCCGCAGGAGGGTCGATGGCGGTTTGCCCGATCACCCCGAGGAGCACCAGCCGCCGAGACTCAAAGGCATGGCGCTGTCCCACAGCTTTGCTAGCTTGGTTGACTTGGAGGTCTACCTCTATGATAACGGATGGCTGTGAGAGGCCGAGAGGAAGGGGGGAGTTGGATTATACGGCTGTGAAGCTTGCCGAGTTGAAAGCAAGGTTCCCTGATGGACGTGGGGCTGTCGATTGGGAGACGTGGACACACAAAATCGGTGCTTGGTGGCTGCTTGCCGTTTATGAATCGACATTCAACCCTTTAATTTCCCTTTTTAAACTGACGAGTTCCTTTTTGACGCGATTGCGGCTTGAAGCTGTTCGTGTAGCTTCTCGAGATCTTGAGGCGACTTGCTGGCCGTACCTACTTTGGAACAGTATATACGGTATTCGGTAACTGTAGGCATATTTTGAAGCAGTAGGCAGACAGCGTATTGAAGGATTGCGGAACAAGATGGAAAAAGGGGGACATGATGCTTCTGACCTGACTGAAGGTTACCCGAGGTAGTAGGACAGGTAGTACGAGGGGCTTCGGTGAGCTGGAGCGGAGGTAGTCACGTGATGACGACCTGCCGACGTCGAGCCGCTTCGAAATGTGGCCGAGCCAAAGCAGACTCTTCGTCGACGTCACACTACGAACAGCCGACCGACGATGGCCTCCCTCGTACGCGCCATCTGGCGACCACTTCCCGTACGGGTCTTTGGACTCGGGGCGTCGCTTCTCCAGCCGCTAGGCGGCGCCGCCCCAATGAACTTGGGCATGAGCCGCTGGCTGGGCCCGACGACGACGATGACGGAGCAGACGCGGGGGATGAAGGTGCACAGTGCCATCAGGAAGCGTTGCGAGCACTGCAAGGTACGAAATCTCGTCTCCATGAGAGAGGCTCGCTGACGAAAGGGCGGCAAGGTGGTTCGGCGCAAGTCTGGCAAGCGACACAACGGCTACCTGTACGTGATTTGCAAGGCGAACCCGAGACATAAGCAGCGGCAGGGGTGAAGAGCCTTTACGGATTCGGGACACACTGAGAGCTATATTCATGGGAAGGCTCTGCTTCCATGGCAATGAGCGGAGGAAGGAGAGAGAAGAATGGCTCACAGCCACAAGACATTCAAGCTACAAGCCATCTATATACCTCTGCATACTCTCCCACTGCGTCTTACCCGTCGACACGAGGTACCGTATATGCGACTTGGTAAAGAAAGCAGAACGATGTCAACACGCTTTCGGACCAAAGGGGAGGGACTCGCGCAACTGACAAGATCCTCAACGTGGCGATACCGCTCAAACTCATCGCGCACATGCTTGCGCGTCTCAGCCTTGGTCCGAGCATCGCCAATGCGCCCCGTGGCCCGCATCATGGTGCGGTACAGAGCCAGGACCCGGGCTCTTTGTAGGAACTGCGCTTGTCAGACTGTAATGTTGGGTAGAAGAGGCTGGTTTCTGGTTTCTTTACGTGCTGGAGGCTCAGTGGGGGGCGCGGGCGGTTGGCGATGCGCAGGGTCGCGCGAGCGGAGGGCCTCATGGCGCCCCCCCGCGCGACTGGGAAGGATGAGCGAGAGGGATGATGGAAGAGCGACGATGATGGAATGACGGAGTGTGGGATATGCGGCGGGAGGGGGAGGGCGCCGGGCCAGCTTCGGGTAACAGCCGAGGTCAACCACCATCCAAGGAGAGGCTCACGTCCATCTCGTCCTCTCTTCAGCCATGATGGCCTTGACTTCAACCCAAGAGGCAACAAAAGCCCTTGAGACCGCCAAGTTGGCGACTGACGAGGAATTCCTACAGCGATACGTACAGCCAAGGTAAGGAGAAGAAAGGAAAAAGAAGCCGTAGGGGCCCGGTGTCTGACCTCAGGCCCTGGAGAGCACGCCCTTGAACCAAGGCCAGACAGTTGGCCCTCGTGGACGCACCCTCGCTCCGGGGCGCAGTACCGGCTGCGACTCGTCGGCACGGCTGCGCTCCGGGCGACGGAGCTGGAGGCATGTCTGAGACTGGTGTGCGAGACGAGCGGCGACGCCTATCGCGCTTCGGCGACGGGATGGCGGCCGGTGGCGAAGAGGAGGGAGATGACGACTTCGGGCATGCGCTATCTACTGGTAGAGGATGAGCAGGGGAGGCTTATGGGGTTTGTGTCGTTGTTGCCGACGTGGGAGGGGGGCCGGCCAGTTGTATACTGCTATGAGATTCATCTTGATGCGGCGCTACGAGGGTGAGTCTTCTTCTCTCACCATGTGTCGACTGAATGATCTCTGACTAAGGCCTTCAGCACCGGCCTCGGCACGCTTCTTATGGGCTACGTGGCAGCGGCAGCGGAGCGCATCGAGCGAGTGGAAAAGGTGATGCTGACGTGCTTCACGAGCAACAAGCGGGGCCTCGACTTTTACACGCGTCTGGGCTACGCGCCCGACGCCTCGTCGCCGCAAGAGCGTACGCTGAGGGGAGGCAGGGTCGTCGTGCCGGACTATGTCATCCTGAGCCGGCCGACGGCTAACAACTTGGTGAGGACGAGGTTGTTGAAAGACGACGACGACGACGACGACGACGACGGTCCGTGACGCGCTATGCCCATTCCTGAACGATGACAGGGGGGGGGGGCATGCCGACTTAGCCGCGTACCGAAGCGAGACTCGCGGATGGTACCGGTCCGGAAGGCGGCTTGAAACCCCGGTCCGTGAACCCCCTTCTCACCGTTGGAGCCGAGAAAGCCACCTACCTACCTATACGCGGCCAACTCTTGAACCATGGTTCTGCGGGGCCGTGCGTCGTCGTCATGGCTCCGGTCAATCGAAAAGAAGAGAGAGAGAGAAAGAGGGAGTAAAAGAAAAGAAAAAAATGAATGGATTTCCCATGTTGAGCGGTTCATCCGGATGTGTGTGACCATCAGACGAGCAAGCTTTTATCGCTTCCAGCAATAAGTGGGCAACTCTCCACAGCAAAAGACGCCGAGGTCCATCCGCATTTTAAGCTTCGAAGCTCTATTAATACCCACTCTGCCGGCTTCATGCAATAATTCTGATTCCCTCCACCGGGGAAGGAGGCGAAGAGGGTAGAAAGATTTCGACCCATCATTTTTTTTTTTTTCACCGTCTCACAATCCCAGAAACCATCATCTCCTCAACTTCATACTCTCGCCATGGATCACACGATCAACACGCAGCAGCAGCAGCAGCAGCAGCCGCCGCCGCCACCTCGCGAGCAAGATTCGCCGCCTCAACCACCCCGGCCGCAGACGCAGGATCATCAGGCGCACCATGACCAACATCGATGGTCGAGCAACATTTGTGACTGCTCGCCTTGCGAGTCGTGTCTTTTGGCGTTTTGCCTACCGTGTCTGAGTGCGTGAAAAAAAAATCCCAAAAAAATCCTACCAGCTAGCTAGCTGCCTACTACCCTGTCCTCCCAATCTATTCTATCTAGCCGGTTGTTGAAGCTAATGAGAGAGAGAGAGAGAGAGAGAGAGGGGTGAGGATGGGTGGGTGTGATATGGATTTGAAACATAAACAATAGTCTTTGGCCGTACCGCCTCTCGCATGCGCGACCCTTCGATGCAATCTCATAGCGAAGTCAACGGTGACTGCGTCGTCTTCGCCCTCATCCACTACTTCACCGGCTGCGGATGGGTGTACAACACGGTCCGTCGCGGAGAGATTCGGCACAAGTACAACATCAAGGGCAACTGCTGCGACGACTACTGCGCCAGCTTCTGGTGTCTATGCTGCAGTCTCATCCAGCAGGATCGCGAGGTCCGTCTTCGTACCGCCGGCCTCGTCACCGACGGTTATGACGGTAATAAGGAGAGAATGCATATGCCCGCTCCCGCTTATAATCAGGATCCTCCCCAGCAGCAGCAGCCTCTGATGGAACCCGCTCCCGTCGCCCAGGATTCCGGAACCCTACATCAGATGCCGCCTCAGCCGCCTCCGCCTTCGAAGGAGACGCGTCCGTGATTGGCCTTTTTTTTTTTTTTTCTTCGCCATCTGGGGGCGACTACTTCTGTGGGGTGGGGAAGAGAGAGAGGGAAGATGGGATTGCTTCGATTCGGCTCGTTGGCCTGGCCCGGTTGTTGACGCCGTACCATGCAGAGGGCATTCTATAGACCTGTACAAGATTTTATTAAAATGATTCAACATCGACGCTTCGTTCCATTACTCCTACGCCCTTCAAATATTTTTATGTAATATTTGTTTTCGACGCGCTGATTTCACGTCCCGAGCTGGGTAGGTAGCGCATGGGACCGTAGATACCTTCACATGAAAAAAAAAACACCCTCTTTTGCTCCCCATCTATTTGTCCAGCTCCAAGAAAAAGCCCTCCCAAATGTCTCCCCCCTCCCCCCCAGATGCTCAAGCGTACAGCTTCTTCTCGTAGGCCTCCATGTTGACGTTGCCCTCGAGCTGAGCGCTCGAGGTGCGGAGCTCGAAGCGGACCCGGCCGTCGGCGGCGCCGGCGTGCAGCTCGGCCAGACTCTTCATGCCGCAGTCCTGCATAGAGTGCTTGAGGCCGGCGGCGAGGTAGGGAACGAACTTGCCGACGGAGCCTCGGTGGGCGACGGCGCCCGAGACGCCCTGGGCGACTAGGACGCTGTCGCCCTCGGAAAAGTAGCGGGCCGTGCCGGCGTTGCTGCGCTGGCTGTCGACGGCGCCGGCGCCGGCCTTTTTGTCTTGCATGGCGTCGATGCTGCCCATGCCGCGGTAGGCCTTGACCACCTTGCCCTCGCGCGAGACGAACGAGGTGCCGGGCGATTCGGACGTGCCGGCCAGGAGGCCGCCCATCATGACGGTCGAGGCCCCGAGGGCGAGACCCTTGACGATGTGGCCGACGTTTTGCACGCCGCCGTCGGCGATGCAGGGGACGCCGAAGCGGGCGGCGAAGTGACTGACCGAGTAGACGGCCGCCGCCTGGGGACGGCCCACGGCCATGACCTCCTGCGTGATGCAGGCCGAGCCGCTGCCCATGCCGATGCGGAGGCCGTCGACGCCGGCGGCGATGAGCGACGCCGCCTGCTCGCGCGTCACCACGTTGCCGCCGATGACGTCGAGGTTGGGGAACTCGGCCTTGATCCACTTGATCATCTCGATCTGGTACAGGCTGTTGCCTTGGGAGCTGTCGAGAACGACAATGTCGAGGCCGGCGCTGACGAGCTTCTTGAGCCGCGTCTTGTCCTCGGGACGGGTGCCGACCGCGGCCGCGCAGATGAGCTGCTTGCTATCCGGTAGCTTCGACGCGAGCGGGAAGTGCTGGTTCTTGGTCAAGTCGGAGCGAGAGATCATGGAGACGAGGTTGCCATCCTTGTCCACAATCGGCAGCTTGCCCTTTTTGGACTTGGCCAGAATCTTGTTGGCCTCGATGAGGATGACGCCGTCGGGCGCCGTGGTGAGGTCCGTCACCATGACCTTGGAAACGGGCAGATTGACGTCGTCCTCGAACTGAATGTCACGGTTTGTGACGATGCCCAGCAGCCGGGAGCCGAGCTTGCCGTTTTCTTTTTCGAGCCGTCAGCACGAGGAGAGGCCAAGGGGAAAAAAAAAAACCTCCCCCCATTGGCAACTGACCGGTGACGGGGAAGCCGCCAAAGCCCCATTTCTCCTTGAGGGCCTTGGCCTCGCCGACGGTCAGGTCGCGATGGATGACGACAGGGTCGAGGATGAAGCCGTTTTCGTAGCGCTTGACCTTGCGCACCATGTCGGCCTGGGCATCAGGAGAGCAATTATGATGGATGACGCCGAGTCCACCCTGCAGCGCCATATGAATGGCCATATCGTGTTCGGTGACCGTGTCCATGGGCGACGATACAAAGGGCGTCTTGAGAGTGACGCGCTTCGTGATGGGCGAGTCGAGAGCAACCTCTGACGCGGGAAAGCCGATAAATCCCGGAAGGAGAAGAAAGTCATTGTAAGTCAGACCGCCGTGCTTGGCCGTGTCCATGAGCTGGTGGATGTCGAGCCCGTCGTGCGTCTTGTAGTCGGCCAGGAGCTCCAGCGCCCGACGGTGATCGAGGCGGTCATCGTTGACAGGGGCCATGGCGGACTGTGCGACGACGAGACAGGTCGATGGGAGGTGTCAAAAGCAATCGACCAGGGGGGGGGGGAAGAGAGGCCCTTGAATAATTCAATGTATGGGCGTTCCCGTAGAAGAAGAAGAGGAGAGAAGGGAATTTTTCAGGCCTGTATCTCTCTCTCTCTCTTTTTT
>LAZP02000041.1:36943-61759 GCA_001272575.2 Ophiocordyceps unilateralis
TAGGTAGGTAGGTAGGCATGTATGCTTTCACCACAGCCCCCCCCCCCCCATCCTCCCCCCGTTCTGCGGAGAGACGGCTGGTTGGGAGTGATGCGACTCCTCGAATTTGCATGAGCAGCGAGATGCGCTAAGCTCAAGACGAAAATCATGCGCCGGTTGGTCTCCTTTTTTTTCGTTGGTCAAGTCTTGTACTGCGAGACTCCGCTATTCTTCAGATTCTTTTACTCAAGTAAAGATGATGGGAGGATTTTGACTCTTTAGAAGCCGTCACATGCCGTCATGATAACTCCTCTCATCCCCGCGGCTACCTACACTTACAACAGACGCTCTATCGAGTCTTTGGGGTCAAGAGCCGACGAGATCCGGCACAATCGAGGTTAGTAATCGCACCCTCCCATTGGCGACCCTGCTGGCTAAACGTCGGATAGCTGGGACCACCTCCCCCCCCAAAGAAAAGTCGACAACACCTGGGATATCCGACAGCCTGTCACTCCTATCGCAAAGCTCCCTGGCCGGGCGTCATCGAAGCCTCTTCTTCCCAAAGCACGCAAAAGCCATCCTCGACCCTCGTCTCCATGGCGTCCCGCAGGCTAGCTCTGAATCTCTCTCGGGGCCTCCGCGCCCGGTCCGGCCTATCGTCCGCCTCGGCCCTGCGGCGGGGCCTGGCCACTCCCGCTTCAGCCAGCACGACGCAGATGACAACGCTGAGCAACGGTCTGACCGTGAGCATCCAATTGGCCGCCGCCCGCCTCGCCGAAACGCCTCATCCTGACCTCGTCTGTCTCTCAGGTCGCCACAGAGTATTCGCCATGGGTCCAGACGTCGACTGTCGGCATGTGGATCGATGCCGGCTCGCGGGCCGAGACCAATGAGACGAATGGGACCGCCCACTTCCTCGAGCACTTGGCTTTCAAGGTATTGTTTTTTCACTGCCTTGCCTGGTCAGAGATTTGAACGTTGATGTACGGACATGGGCAGGGCACCGACAAGCGGACGCAGCACCAGCTGGAGCTCGAGATCGAGAACATGGGCGGTCACCTCAACGCCTACACGTCGGTCCGTCGCTGGCGCGTCGAAACCTTGAGACATCTGGCTCACCATCTCGCAGCGTGAGAATACCGTCTACTTCGCCAAGGCCTTCAACTCCGATGTTCCCAAGTGCGTCGACATTCTCTCCGACATCCTTCAACACTCCAAGCTCGAAGAGTCCGCCATCGAGCGTGAGCGCGACGTCATCCTACGCGAATACGAAGAGGTCGAGAAGCAGGTCGAGGAGGTCGTCTTCGATCATCTGCATGCCACCGCCTTCCAGCACCAGCCGCTTGGCCGTACCATCCTGGGTCCCCGTCAGAATATCCGCGACATCACCCGGACGGAACTCGTCAACTACATCAAGAACAATTACACCGCCGACCGCATGGTTCTCGTCGGCGCCGGCGGCGTTCCTCACGAGAAGCTGGTCGAGCTGGCCGAGAAGCACCTGTCGCACATTCCCAGCAAGGGCCCCGAAAACCACGCCTACCTACTGTCCAAGCAAAAGGCCGACTTCATCGGATCCGATGTCCGGGTGCGAGACGACACCATGCCGACTGCCCACATCGCACTGGCGGTTGAGGGTGTCAGCTGGAGCTCCGACGACTACTTCACCGCCCTGGTGGCCCAGGCCATCGTCGGCAACTATGACAAGGCCATGGGCAACGCCCCCCACCAAGGCAGCAAGCTCAGCGGCTTCGTCCACAAGCACGACCTGGCCAACAGCTTCATGAGCTTTTCGACCTGCTATAGTGATACCGGGTCCGTCCGCGCCGGCTCCCATGGCCCCCACACTTGTCTGCTAACGATGCCCGTGTAGTCTCTGGGGTATCTACCTGGTCACGGACAAGCTCACCCGCGTCGACGACCTCGTCCACTTCGCCATCCGCGAGTGGATGCGTCTCTGCACCAACGTCAGCCAGGCCGAGGTAGAGCGTGCCAAGGCTCAACTAAAAGCCTCCATCCTGCTCTCCCTGGACGGCACGACGGCCCTCGCCGAGGACATCGGCCGGCAGCTCATCACCACGGGCCGCCGAATGATGCCCGGCGAGATTGAGCGCACCATCGACTCCATCACGGAAACCGACGTCATGGACTTTGCCAACCGGAAGCTCTGGGACCGGGATATTGCCGTCAGCGCCGTCGGAAGCATCGAAGGCTTGTTCGACTACCAGAGGCTGAGAAACACGATGAAGCCCAAGTTTTAGGCTGGCGGGAGCTGAGATTGCGCTGGGGGGGGGGGGGGGGGGAGTGGGAAGAGAGAAAGAGGAGCGCCACTCGGCTATAGAGTACGAGGAATAATGTCGCTTCGCAGGCTGTGTACCATAGAGCAGCATCCGGGTGCCGACGTGGTAGACGACGAGAAGCCTGCAGGGAAAGCAGTTCCGTTATACGGAGCCAGACTGTGGGGACGGAGCCGTGCTAGACCACGCGTTTGAATAAGTTGACGCGTCAAGACCTAGGTATCTGCCGCATAGCCTCTCTGGGCCTGCGCAACGCCGAAAAACGCCGCCCTCTTCCGCCCCGTTTCCGTATTCTGGCCGCTGCCTTGTGACTCGGGCCCCGGCATGGTCGTCTCTGAAAAGGACTGATCGGGTGCTAGCCATTCTCTTCCATCACCTCGTCGACGTCTTCGCCAAACACGTCCTCTACCGTGCCTCCCTCAACGCCATCGCCGCCGATATCTTCGGGATCTGGTCCTTGGACGCCCTCCATGGCATCCCCGCCCAGTTGGTCGTCGTCGTCGTCGTCGTCGTCGTCGTCGCCGCCGTCAGGCCCGTCGCCCTCCCACATGTCCTTGAGACCCCAGCTTGCGCCACTGAGAACGAAGCGCTCGCTGGGCAGACGGACGCCCCACTCGTTGGGCACGATTCTCGGCAGGGCGACCTTATTGCGCTCTCGGGCCAGCTCCTGCATATGATCCTTGTCGATGCCGCCGCCGGCACTCCCACCGCGAAACTGATAGGACAGTCTGGCGCTAATGGCCAACTTGATGGCATTCGCCGTGATGGGAGCCTCGCCGGGCGCGGTGGCGATGGCGCCGGACGAGGCGGACGGCTTACCGCCAGCTTGAGTAACGTGCGGATCGCCGGCCAGATGCAGAGCGTCGCTGAGGACGGCGGAGGCGTGACGATAGGCGAAGTCGAGGAGAAGGAGCGGAACGCGCTGTTCGTACGAGGTGACGCCCTGCGACGTGAGTAGCAGCTCGATCAGGCGGGCGTCGCGAGGTCTGGGGTCGGAGGCCGTCGGCGGCGCGGGAGCAGTGCTCGGCGCGGGAGGAGGTTGCGGTTGCGATTGCGGCTGCGGCTGCGAAGCGGTGACGCTCGAGGTGGGCGGCAGAGTGTTGGGAAGCGTCTGGGATGAGTTTGTCGAGGGGGGAGCAGCGCTGGGGCCGGCGCCGTTGGTCTGCGGCTGGGTCGAGGCCATGAGGGGCGGACGCGACGCGGGCGTTGTGCCTCAGCTGCTCGCCGATGACGAATGGCCTTCCTCTGACTGACAACAGTGAGATGTGCTCAGAGACGGGCTTTCGAGGTGAAATGCTCTGCGGAGCGAGGGTTTAAGGCTGGCGATGATGAACGGACGAACGAATTGGCGGCGTCGCAAAAGAGGCGGACGGACGAGGCGTCGAGGGTCGGCAATTTGTTAATCCGGTGGTGCGCGCTTCCACGGCACGGACGAACCCTGGATTGGGCTGGGCGCTTACTGGCAGCTTACAAGGCCCCACCACTGTAGAGGACCCCCCCCCCCACTGTAGAGGCAGGTTCAGCGGGGAGTTGCCCGAATTGGACGCTGTATTACCGGCGTCGAGTCCTTGGCATCGCAGGTCTCTCCTCCGGGCATCGGAAGAAGTTGACTCACCCGCTGAGCTGAGAAACTCTCCCCTCTCCTCCAATGCTGCCTCCCAACGTTGACGCCCCCCCCCCAAATCGAGACGCTCTTCTTTTTTTTTTTTTTTTTCAGTGACGCTTGTTTAGCTGCTTGAATTTTCTTCGTCTTGATTCTTCAGCACAGCACGTTCCGCCCCACGCCATGGAAACCGAGCTGCCTTTGCCCTTCCTCGTTGCCGTGGTCATTCCGCCGGGCCTGGGTAATGTCGACGGCCTCAGCCGAGAACAAGTCTCTATACTGGGCAATGTCTTCCTCGACGCCACACCCGACAACCAGGAGAAGCTCGGTCGGTTTTTTAACCGCCACAACTACGAGTTCGACGCCCACGTCGACGCCACCAGTCTCCAAGGCCCGGACGACGTGACGGCGCTCCTGGATCGCGGCGCTCGAAAGATCTTCGTCTCACCCGAAGCTCTGCCGCAATACTCCAATTTCCGAGGCCGCGTCTTACCCGTCGTGTCGACGCTTGACCTGTCTGCCGCGTCCAAGGACGGCTTGCTGATTAAAGATTTTGATGTCGCTGCTGCCGGCCTCGACAGCTTCATCGAGCAGGCTCAGAAGGCCAAGGTCAGGAACTTGTACCTGAAGCCCTCGGCTCGGGCCGACCCTGCGCGTCTCCTGGAGATCGCTCGCAAGTGCAACGCCATCCCCGTCATCCCCTCGACCGCGCTGTCGACGGACAAGACGGACACCTCCAAGCTGCTGCTGTCCAAGGTCATCGCCTCGGGCTACAAGTCGGACCGTCCCGATGGCCTGGTCCCTACCGTGGTCACTGACGAGTCCGGCGTCGCCCTCGGCCTCGCCTACTCGAGCGAGGAGAGCATCCTGGAGGCCTTGAGAACACAGACGGGCGTCTACCATAGCCGCAAGAGGGGCCTCTGGATCAAGGGCGCCACCTCGGGCTACACCCAGGAGCTGGTGCGCATGTCGCTCGACTGCGACTGCGACACGTTGCGGTTCGTCGTCAGGCAAAAGGGCCGCTTCTGCCACCTAGAGCAGTATGGATGCTTCGGTGACCTCGGGGGCATCCAGGCCCTCGAGCAGACGCTCCGGTCGAGAAAGCTGTCGGCCCCGCCAGGCTCATACACCGCCAGGCTGTTCTCTGACGAGAAGCTGCTGCGGGCCAAGATCATGGAGGAGGCCGAGGAGCTCTGCGAGGCAAAGTCGCCTCAGGACGTCGCTTTTGAGGCCGCGGACCTCATCTACTTTGCCCTGACCAAGGCCGTCGGCTCCGGCGTGACCTTGGCCGACATCGAGGCCAACCTGGACGCAAAGAGCCTCAAGGTGACGAGGCGACCGGGCGACGCCAAGGGAAAATGGGCCGACAAGGAGGGCATCAAGAACGGGTCGCAGCAGCAGGCCGGTGAGCCGACCAAGGCGCCGCAGGGTCGGATCGCGATGCAGACCATCGACTCGACTCGGGTCACGGAGGCGGAGCTGCTGGGCAGGCTCAAACGGCCGTCGCAAAAGTCGCCCGAGGCCATTCTCAAGATTGTGACGCCCATCATCGACGACGTGCGCAAGGGCGGCGACAAGGCGGTGCTGTCGTACACGCACAAGTTCGAAAAGGCAACGTCGTTGACGTCGCCCGTCATCAGGGCCCCCTTTGCCAAGGAGCTGATGCAGCTTGACGCGGCGACGATCGAGGCCATGGACACGTCTTTTGACAACATCAACAAGTTCCACAGCGCGCAAAAGGAGGACAAGCCGCTGTCTGTCGAGACTATGCCCGGCGTCGTCTGCGGCCGCTTCTCCCGACCGATCGAGAGGGTCGGGCTGTACATTCCCGGCGGTACGGCGGTGCTGCCGAGCTCGGCGCTGATGCTGGGCGTGCCGGCCATGGTAGCGGGCTGCAAAAAGATTGTCTTTGCCTCTCCTCCGCGGGCCGACGGCACGGTGACGCCCGAGATCGTCTACGCCGCTCACAAGGTGGGCGCCGAGAGCATCGTCCTGGCCGGAGGCGCGCAGGCGGTGGCGGCCATGGCCTACGGAACCGAGAGCGTCGCCAAGGTGGACAAGATCCTCGGCCCGGGCAACCAGTTCGTGACGGCGGCCAAGATGCACGTCAGCAACGACACAAACGCCGGCGTCAGCATCGACATGCCCGCGGGGCCGTCCGAGGTGCTCGTCGTGGCCGACGCCGACGCCAACCCGGCCTTTGTCGCCTCGGACCTGCTCTCCCAGGCCGAGCACGGCGTCGACAGCCAGGTGGTGCTCATCGCCGTCGGCCTCGGCCCGGATCGTCTGCGGGCCATCGACGACGAGCTCCATGTCCAGGCTACGGCGCTTCCGCGCGTCGACATCGTCCGCGCCGCCATCGCCCACTCCGTCACGGTGCTTGTTGACTCGGTCGACGAGGCGATGCGCATCAGCAACGAGTACGCGCCCGAGCATCTCATCCTGCAGCTCAGGGACGCGCCGAAGCTCCTCGACAAGGTCACCAACGCCGGAAGCGTCTTCATCGGCGAGTGGACGCCCGAGAGCGTGGGCGACTACTCTGCCGGCGTGAACCACTCTCTGCGTGAGCACTCTCCCCTCGGCGCCCCCCTCCCCCCCCCCCCTTTTTTTCTTCTCTCCTTTTTCCCATCCCTCTCACCCTCCCCCCCCCCCACCCCACCCCTTACTCCAGCTGACGCTTTCTCCCCTTGGCCAACCCGCAGCCACCTACGGCTTCGCCAAGCAGTACTCGGGCGTCAACCTGGGCTCCTTTATGAAGCACATCACCTGTTCCAACCTATCGGCCGACGGGCTCCGGAACGTCGGCCCGGCCGTCATGCAGCTCGCAAAGGTGGAGCAGCTCGAGGCCCACAGGCGAGCCGTCGAGATTCGCCTCCAGCACATGGAGAGCAAGAAGCAGTGATGAATGGCACAGCCCCCCCTAAAAAAAAAAGAAAAGAGGTGGAAGAAAAGGGTTGGAAACTTGAGAGAGGGATTTTCTTTTTTAATCATGCTTTCATGGGTCTTTTTTTTCCCCGGGGGGGGAGGGGGACAAAAAATATATATATCTTCGTCTAGGTTTCATGCATTCATGACGCAACGCATTGGAAGAATAAACAAAAGGAAGAAGAAGAAGAAGAAGAAGAAGAGAAGAAGAGAAGAAGAAGAAGAAGAAGGGAAAGGAAAAGGGAAAAAAGGGTTGATGCCGAAATGCCACGCTATGCCGTGAAGGAAAAGCTTCCCCTCCCTTCTTCCAACCCCCCGCCACATCCGCAGCACCACCAATCGCGTCGACTGTTCGACGAGGAGACAGTAGAGAGTATTCAAACGCCGGGGGGGGGAAGGGCCAAAAACACAGAAACAAAAAAAAAAGGAAAATCAAACCACCCCCCCCCGACCGCATCACAATCGCTTCCCTTCCCTTCCCGGGCGGCGCAAAAGGGTCCCCCCCCCCCATCTCGACCGCTTCTTTTCTCCCACCACGCGAGAGAGCTCAGTCCGTCTCCAAGGAGATGAGGCCGGCAGAGGGGGGGGGGGAAAGTGGGGGGGGGAGCAACGGCTCGTCTTAGCCTACCCCTTCATCACATCGATCTGGCCCATGGACAGATGACGAACCCCGGTGATGACCTCGGCTGCGACGTCCTGGCCCACAAAGTGCGACTCGGACGGCTTGAGGACCGTGGGGTCGTCATCTGCCTCGAGCGCAACGTCGTCGTCGTCGTCGTCGTCTTCGTCTTCGTCTTCGTCTTCGTCTTCATCATCGCCTTCGGAGCCCCCGTCGTCCTCGTCGTCGGCCTCGTCGTCGACGCTGACGAGGGAATCCGCCAGCGGTTCCTCCTCCTCGTCGCGCGACATGTAGCTGTCGCCGAGGCCGTTGTCCTCGTCGTCTTCGTTGTCCGAGTAGGCGTCGGCCGGGGCGTCGTCGTCGCCTTCGCTGTCGCTGGCCGAGAACTCGTCCAGGGCTAGGGGGTCGTCTCGCCAGTACTTGAAGTCGGTGTAGTCCTCGCCTCCGCCCGTCACTAGGGTGCCGACGGGCGGGAAGTAGTGATCGACGACTTCGTTGATGTTCACGTAGCTCATTTTGAGCTTGTTAAGGCTCAGGAGATCGAGAGACACCTCCGAGTTGGAGTTGATTGTGAAGATGCGCGTTCGGGGCACGTCGACGGTTCGGTACGAGATTTGGTCCGTCAGCCGGTTGCCGAAGCCGGCGTAAAAAGGTGTCCGGTCGCTGCCGTAGAGGTTGCGAATGTCCCGGAGCGTGGCCATCTTGAAGATGTGCGGCTTGCGCAGGTAGATTTCCCGCCGCAGGGCCGCCATGGTTCGGTCGGGAGAGAGGATCGTCGGCCCGTGAGGCATCTTGTAGCCGCCCTGGACGATGCCGTTCACGTACGCCCGGGTCGTGTCGGCCTGCCCGACCGACCGGGAGGTGAGATACATGATGTTGTAGCCGTTGAGGGCAATGTCGCTATAGAGCTTAGCTACGCCCGAGTGCGTCCAGTCTCGGCCGATCATGTTCAGGACATGGCCCAAGGCATCCGACTTGGTGATGGTGCCGTCGATGTCTGAGATGACGACGGGCGTCTCCTCCTTCCAAAGATACATGTTGGCCGAGCAGGTCGCGCGGTTGACGGTGAAGCTCATGAGGTTCTCGCCCGGCTTGAGGTCCAAATCACTGAGCTGATCGCTAGTCAGCCGCAAGGTTTTGGCGTAGTTGCGGTTCGGATCGCCTGTGCGGGCCGACTCCGGGGGAGTCCGAGGAGGCGTTTGCAGCCCCGAGGGGCCGGCGTCGGACCCGGACCGTCGATGAGAGGCGTGATGGTGACTGCCCGTAACATCGCTGCCGTCACTGTGGTAGCCGGGATCCGAGACTGCATCTGCCGCGACGCTGTCGTGATGCGCCTGCAGCGACGACTCTATCGTCTTGCTCATAGCTGCCTGCTTGGCCTCTTCGCTGCTGTATATCCACAGGTTTCCCAATTCGTCGAAGCCAAACAGTGCGCCGATGTCGTAGTTGCCGTCCAGCTCCTCGGCGAGGATCTGCCGAGCGAGAACCTCGGCCCGCAGCATGTCCTGCTCGCTGCTTCTGAAGCCTGCCATGTCCAACATGAGATCCCCGGCCTCGGTGACGTGAGTGGGGATATTGGCGGCCGACAGCTCCTTGGACAGGACGCGGGCGCGCTGCATGGCTTCTCTCGGCGCCAAGGGTGGGGGGCTGCTCGACCTCTCCGAGCCGTCTTCTGTGGTGCCGGCCTGGCCAGAGGCGGTGCTGTCGCGCTGTCTCGCTCTAGCTGATGGTCTCAGGACTTCGTCGGTGTGGGGTCGGATCAGGGTCGAGCTCCAGTCGCCTGTGGCTGGCTGAGAAGCGGAGAGACACGGGGAGGTCGAGATGGGGGTGATTGTTCCTACGAAGGCTGTTGAGCCAGGTGAAAGATAGGGTAAGGAGCGAGGCGTAGCTCACCATCATCACCCCGTCGGGTCTGAAGGGCTGTAGCAGAGGGCCTGCGAGCCGAGAGCGGGTCTTCATTGAGCTCAAGAGGATCTGGATCCTGTAAATTGGATGAAGATTGCAGATGCGGACTGTTTGCGGGCGAAACGAGAGGCGAAGTGCGCAGCGACTCGGGTATGGAATCGGTCGTTTCGAAGACGAAGAAGGCCTCGCCACCCTCGCCCAGTTTCATCGAATACTCTTGCTTGACGCCATTGACGCGGAATTCCACCTTTTTCTCATAAGGGCGCAAGAGAGAGAATTTGCCGAAGCGCACGTGAAAGGGCGAGCACGACAGCGAGCCGTCGTCGTGCTCGACGACGATGACGTCGATGGCGCCACTCAAAGTGGCCGGGTTGATAGAGTTCCAGGCCGTCGACACGGAGTCGCTGAAGTTTCTGACGTACTGCATGGTGCTCACCGTCGAGAGCACGAGCAGCTGGCTCGTCGGACGAGCGCGTGAGCCAGAGGCGGCGGCAGCGGCGGGCGATACGGAGCGCGAGCCGTTTCAAGCACGAGCGCCTCGCTTGGTGAGAAAGGTAGAGAGAACGGGTAGTAGAAAGAGAGGAGAGAAGCGGAGGATTAAAGTAAAGAGGGTAGGCCGGGCCGGGGGAAAATGTCGAGAAATAAGCCTAAGACAGGCGAAGGAGGTGAGGGTGGTTGTGAAGAGGTTGAAGGTGGGCGTTATGAATGATGACCGCCGGAGCACATGATTTACCTCTTGTCAGCCACAAACGACAGGGGGAGGCACGGAGAGAGGTATGTGTCGAGGCTGTGCGTTAGCACTGTACGGAACTACGCGTGGGCATGCACGACTAATGCGAACCGATAGAAGGATACTTGGCGCACGGAGCTTTGTCTGAGCCAATCGCGAGTACCTTACAGGCGGTTCAATCAGAGAACTGTACACAGAACATCGGATGATGCCGATAGACGGCGACCGTATCGCACTAAGGCAATCGGTCGGCCCGTCTCGGACTCGACCGTTATTTCCACCGCCTCGAGCTGCTACATCGTACTGTGCGGCCCGAGGCTACTTGCTAGGGCAAAGCCGCAAAACACGGGCTTGCTGCAAGGAGCGGAATCCAGAGGCACGGCGTGCAGTCAGACGCGGCCGCGACACGGCCAGCCTCGAATGAGATGAGAGGATAAAAAGGCAGAGAGTCCTTGTGCTCGTTCGCCGCTCCCGGCAACGTTGCAGAGCAGACGAGGATCGGAGAGGCTCCCGTCATCGGTGGCGGGCGGTTCGGACCCGCGGGCTGCGAGCCGTGCGCTCGATCTAATGCCACAACCTTGTTGTATGAACAAGGAAGCCCGGCTAACTTGACTTGACAAGGCACATAGACAGACGAAAACATTTGTTGACGACAAGAGCCAAGACGGAGAAAAAAAAACAAGATGAAAAACGGACTCTTGGAAAAATTCGACGGCGCGTGCCTGACAACTACCTAGGCACGGAGTCATCAGGTAGCAAGGCATGAGAACGCCCGAAGGTCCAATGCCACTTGTGTCTCCTAGCCTCGAGCGGCGAAACAGAGACTAACTATCCTGTTGGTGGCACCAGCAGAGGGTCTCTCTCCGCTTCGCGCCAAGCGGAAAGGGGAACAAAAAAAAAAAAGGCAGAATACGAGACTGCGAATCAACCTCTCTCGCATAAAGACTTGCTGAGACAGCTTCGGCGCCTGTCAAGCATGATCCCATTGATCCGTATCGTTCAGTCCAGACAAGAGCCATCATGCGGTCTTAGTAGGTCGGTAGTAAGCATCGTCGTGTCCCCGCTGCTCCGCCGCCAGATGCTCGCTCGCCAACACACAAGGCACAGGCAGCCAGCCAGCCACCGACCCAACAGAGTGTCAAGAGTGTCTCCCTACACCGACAACCCCAGAGTTCTGCTACCGTTACAACCGTTACATCACAGCTGTAGTCGCCAAAGGCATCTTCCACCCGTTTGTAGTAGAGGTTCATGCAACGAAACGGCTTACCTACCCTCGCAAACTTTCTCATTCGCGTACCCTTTCCCTGCCGTTGCCCGCGTTTCACTACCTCATCGCAGCGCCTCGTTCATGTTACCACTACCGTTTGCCCCAGCCACAGTCTTCTGCCAATCACGTCGCTCCTCTTCGCCGTCAGCGCGCCTCATCCACCCTGCGCCTTACGTCTCCTCCTTACTCGGCGACCACCGACATTTTTGTTCTCCCTCTCTCTCTCGCCCTGTCGCCGTCCCGACAGCGCTCCGAGGGCTGAGAACATGTTATGGGCGCTTCCGACCCTGACCACCGCTTGCTTCGTCGTCTGCAGCCTCTACTACTTCTTTAGCCGCCATTCAGCCAGCCCCAGGTCCGTCCACGCCCACGTCGGCGTTATCGGCCTCGCCCTTCTCATCGACTGCCGCAGGCCGGCCCTGCGCCTGTGTGAGGCCGCCATCCACGCCTCCTTCGATGCCGCGCCTCTTCAGCAGTTGAGAATGGCCCTGACCCTCGGTGCCGTCGTCTGGTGAGTGGCCCTGCCCTACCCTCCTGTCTCGTCTCATCCGCCGTCATGATTGTTTTTTTTCACCTTCTTTTTGTTGAGGCGCATGCCCAAGGGAGAAGACGCCGTTCTGTGAATTTTTTTTTTTTTCCCTCTTTCCGACGAAGAACTGTCTTCTCTGCTCCTAGCCCAGGCAAGCTTACTCATGACAATTGGTCCAAAGGCTACTTCATCGTTCGTGGCAGACGCTCTGGAAACCCGTCCCCGAGCTGGTCAGCATCCTCGGAGTCGACATCCCTCAAGCCCCCGACGTCTGCCTGGCCGGCATTGGCGCCGACTCGGCGACGCTCAGTTGGTCGCGGCCCGCGTCGAATCGACCTGTGCAAAAGTATCTGATACAGGTCAATGGCGTTCATGGTCAGTCCCCCACCCAACGGAAAACGTCCGACCTTGTCGGCCACTAACTCGCCAGTTGCACAGTCGGCGATTCGCCGGGAAACGAGACTGCGATAACCGTCACCGGCTTGCGCCCGAATCACTTCTACAATCTGCGCGTCGTCGCCGTCGGCCCCAACAGCTTTCGCGCCGGGAGTCCCTTAATCCGCCTTCGAACCTTTGGCAAAGATGGCAGACCACAGCTGGGCGACTCGCGCTTGCCCACAAGCTTCGTCGATCCCGATAACCCCCGCTGCGAAAGTGCCGACGAAGGCGACAAACACGGCCGATCCGTCTCTTCGCTGCCTATGGTGGAGGCCGCCCCAGTTCTCGAAAGCAGTGCCATCTTGCCCCGGGACTCTGGCGTTCTCCCCAGCCAGCGTCGAAATACCGTCAATCGTCGTCATTCACCTTCCGTGGCCGGCCCTGATCAGCCCCCGGCCAGGCCGTCGGAGCCGGAAATGTCTCTGGCCGAGCTCAACGACAAGTTCGAGGGAATTCGAAAGGAAATTGACGACACGCTGGCTCTCTACGCCAAGGATGAGGCCGAGTCTCAGCAGCAGGAAGCAGAGCTTAAGAGAGACAGGGATCGGAAGAGGGAGATTCTGAAGGAAAAGGAAGACCACACGGCGCAGCTCAGGATCAACATGCGCGTCACCATGGAGTTGATGCACCGCGCCGAAAAAGACCGTGCCAAACAAGAGCAGCAGCTCAAGGACAAGGAGACGAAGAAAGGCAGGATCCGCGACAGCATCGCCAAGTTCGAGATGGATACGGAAAGAATGAAAAGGGAGCGCAAAAGCTTCGAGGCACAAAAGAAGGAGCTGGCGAGGGAGCGGGACCGCGACATCTGCAAGCTCGACAACGAAAACACAAAATTGCAGGAAGACTGCAACCAGCTCGAAGCGGAGCTCAGGGACAAGGGCAAGCAGCTTCAGGATTTCAAGGCTGCCAGGGAGAAGCAGTCGGGAGCCGATGAAGAGATGTGGCGGGAGGAGGACTTAAAGCTTAGAAGAGAATGGGAGCTTCACAGGAGAGAGCTCCACAGTCGCCTTGCTGCCGAGACCAAAGAGGGGCACCTCCTGAGCCCGCAGATTCGAGACCTGACGGAGCAGCTGAAAGTTCAGCAGGTGACCGGTCTCGCCTTTTACGGCCAGCCTGGCTCTTCGGTCGCCGACTATGAGCCGTCGCCGGCAGCCCAGCCCAAGCGCACGGCTCACAACGGCAATCCGCTGCTCAAGGCCAGCCTGCCTTCGCCCGACCGGGTTCCTCCGGCTGAGCCCAATCTGCAGGCGGCCGTGGGCTTCAGCAGCGCAAGCTTCATGCCGCGCCTGTTCATGGAGCCGACGGTGGATGGCACCAACGAGCTGGCGGCGGACATCGAGTTTAAGGCATCTGGTGAGACGCTGAGCCCGTCGGCGCAGACTCTCCTGCCCTCCAACATCTTCGAGGAGAGCGAAGAAGCGGACGCCATGGGATCCAAGGGCTCCCTCATGCCGGAGCCCAAGCCGGCCAGAGCCGCGGTGGAGGAGGGTCCCCAGTCCCCGGCCTCTTCCAACCTATCCTTCAACGTGTTTCCGAGCCCGCACGGCTCCGCGCACAACCTCCCCTTTCCGCAGTATACGGAGAACGGCGAGGGGAAGTCGCTCAACGCAGCCTCCTCAACAACGGAGACGCCGACTGCAGGCCATAAGATTGCTAGCTTCCTGTCGACGTTGCAACGGGGCCGGGCTGCCAAGTGCTCGGATGCCGGCGGCCCTCCCATAGGGAGTCTCAAGCCTGCGCAGAGTCAGTCTTTCCCCTCCGCGGCCGACGAGGACGCCATGGGGAACAGGCGAAGGATCAACATCGGCTCATGGGTGGTTCGAGACTCGGACGCTTCAGACAGGGCCAGGCCTCCCTCAGCAGCGCCCATAGGGACGTCGCGGCCGCTCTCGGCACTGCGCCCCAACCCGCACAAGGGCTCACCTGTCGTGGCCGTATCCGACCGAGAAGAGGAGCTTTCCCGGCCGGCGTCGATTGCTTCGACGGATCTGCCGCGTCCTTCGACCGACAGCGGGTCTATCTGGGGCGCGCCTGGAGACTCGTTGGCCTTGCAGAAGAACCGGCTCTGGTCCAGAGGAGAAGGGCCGTGGCCTTCTCGAAGCGGTTCCAGAAGGCCGTCGCTTCAGGGCTCCACGGCCCTGACAACCACGCTCGCTTCTGCCGAGGACGAGATACTGGGCGAAGACGAGTTGCTGAACCCGGAGACGCTACCGAGCCAGGTTGGTGTCATCGGATCCCGTCCGCCGGGCGCCGCCAAGGCCATGAGCCAACGACTCAACCCAGCAGCTCCGACCTTCATGGCCCACATCTTTAGAAAGGACAAGGACAAGGACAAGGATCGGAGCAGGGAGAAAGCCAAGGAGGAAAAGGGCAAGGCAAAGGAGGTGGCGACCTCAGCTGGCGACTTGGCGCCCAGCCTTGACAACTCGCCGCCGGGGTCCCGAGCTTCACGCGACGGGCACTCTGTCCACACGCAGGTCTCCATGTCCGAATCTCACGAATCGTTGCAGCTCGACTCGACAGTCTCGAACGTGGCCTCGGATTTGCAATCGCCCTCGGCATCGAGCCTGAAGGAACAGGATAAGTCTGTAAGGAAGCTCTTTCGTAAGGGAAGTTCGAGCAAGTTCAGCCTGTCAACGAGGCTGGGAAAGGACTCGAGCCTGTTCAAGAAGGGGCCGGGCAGCGCCGGCAACTCGGACAGGAACACGCCCGTCGAACACCGATCCAGCATCGGCGACGCGGACGACGTCGGAGACGATGGCGCCATGCTGGGACGAAGCTTCGATAGCTTGGCGAGCAGCTCGTCTCTCGGTCCGTCCAAGTCTAAGGAAAGCCGTGAATCAGGTAGGATGAGCAGCTGGCGCTTCTCCATGTCGTCAATTAAGAAGAAGGGCAGAGACACGCCGGCCAAGGAGACGGAACAGACGACGGACGACGGGTAAAGCACGCGCGAGCTGCCCACTTCGCGTCATGGACACGGCGGCAGCACATTCGGAGACGAGTCTTGCCACGGCCGAGGGAACGAGAAAAGAGAGGAACGGGAGAGGGAAAAGGCGACGTCAGCGGGCGCGGCATGCTGAAGCAGTCGTCACCGGCACCTGACCTTATCGGGGTTGAAATGCATAGCGATATCATTGAGCATAGAGAAAGGGCAGACCTGGCTCTGGGTGACTCTTTGTAGTAGTTTACACTTTGATGGTTGAGGGCATCATTGTGTGAGGTTGGACGGTGGGGAGGGGAGGGAAGACAATAGGCCGGCAGTCGCGCGGCAGCTTCATCGAAATGTAGCTCTTCTTCCTTTTCCTGGACTGTCTCTCCTTGAGTGTAACTAACCCCCCCTTTCTCTCCATTCATCTGCGATGCCGCTAATCCGTGATGTCAGTGTTGCTCAACCTAAGGGGTTGCGTTGCTTGGTGAGATGTAGGGTAGGTCGATAGCTATTGCCGACATGGGATCTCGGTGGTGGGTGTTGTCAGCCCGTATCGCGTCTTCACGACTCTGAGATTGGCTAGGGTGCTTCTTCGAGTAAGCGTGATTTCTTGACGTGACATGTTCGCCCTGCCTTGCTTCGGGGTTGTTGTCGCATTCCCGCATTAGAGAGAGCCATCAGCGAGTGAACGGCCCGTGGATTGATCCGGATACCGTGTCCCTCGCGCGTCGTTGGTCGATGGCATCACGAGAAACGGAAGTCTGCGGTTTTACTCCTTCATCGCTCGCCCCAAGATGAAGGGCACCTTGGGGGAGGCGTTGCCTCTGGACGCAGGTGAGAACGGACATGTCGTCATCGGGGCGCTGGCTATTGGCTGACCGGTGATACGACGCGCAGCCGACTACGATGCCATGGATCACCTCAACCTGCTCTTCTCGCAGCCGTCGACCATCTCATCGATAAGCAAAGTCTCACAGATGCTGCGGGCGCGGCAGAATGAGCTATCAGACGACATCGAAACGCTCGAGTCGGCGCAGGCCTACAAGCCGAATTCGAGCCTCGAGCGCATGCAGTCGGCACAGTCGGAGCTGGCGCAGCTCTTCCGCAAGATCGAGACGGTACGGTCGAGGGCCATCGAGACGGAGCAAAACATCACTTCGATGACGGCCGACATTAAGCGGCTGGACGGCACCAAGCGGAACCTGACGCTCAGCATGACGGCGCTGAAGCGACTCCAGATGCTGACGACGGCCTACGAGCAGCTGCGCGGCCTGGCCAAGGCGAGGCAGTACCGCGAGTGCGCCGGTCTCCTACAGGCCGTGGTGCAGCTCATGAGGCACTTCAACAGCTACCGGAGCATCGAGCAGATTGCGACGCTGAGCCGCGAGGTCTCGGAGTTGCAGCGCGAACTGCTCGAGCAGATCTGCGAAGACTTTGAGATGGCCTTTGCCAAGTCCGAGGTGGTGGCCAAGAAGGGCATGCTGGTCGAGGCCTGCTACGTCATGGACGCTCTCGGCGACTCGGCCAAGTCGAGGCTCACGACGTGGTACGTCAACACAAAACTTCGCGAGTATCGTCAGCTGTTCCGGGGCAACGACGAGGCCGGGAGCCTCGACAACATCGGCCGGCGCTATGCCTGGTTCAAGCGCATGATGAGGACGCACGAGGAGGACCACGCCATGCTCTTCCCCGCCCACTGGCACATCAACGAGCTGCTGGCCACGGCCTTTTGCGAGGGCACGCGCGACGACTTCAGGGGCATCCTGGAGCGGAGCATGCGCCGCGGCGACGGCAACAAGGTCGACGTCAACCTGCTGCTCAGCTGCCTGCAGGAGACGCTCGACTTTGAGCAGAGCCTGGAGAAGCGCTTCTTCACCGAGGCCCGGGGCAGCATCGACACGCTGTCCTCGGCCGAGGAGAAGACGCACAACTTTGGCGGGCTGGTGTCGGTCGCCTTCGAACCCTACCTCAGCCTCTGGGTCGAGTCTCAGGACAGGCAGCTGGCGTCGATGATGCCCAAGTACCGCAGCCAGCCGCCGTTGCCCCCGGGCGAGGAGTTCTCGGCCCAGGCCGTCATGACGTCCGCCATCGAGCTGTTTCACTTCTACAAGCTCACGCTGTCCCAGTGCGCGAGACTGTCGCCCAACGAGAGCCTACTGAACCTGTCCAAGACGCTGGCCAAGTATCTGGACGAATACGCGCAGCAGGTGCTGCTTCACAAGCTGCAGAGCGGCGGTCAGCAGGGCCCGTCGGTGCAGGACGCCGTCTTGGTGCTCAACACGGCCGACTTTTGGCACGTCAACACGAACCAGCTCGAGGACAACATCAAGAAGCGGATCGAGGGCGAGCTCGCGCCCAAGGTGAACCTGACGTCGCAATCGGACGCCTTCCTCGGCGTGGCGAGCGCGGCTGTTCTGGCGCTGGTGCACATGGTCGAGCTGGAGTGCGAGGGCGTGTGGCGGGAAATGAGGAACACCAACTGGAGCAGCATGGACAGCGCGGGCGACCAGAGCTCGTACGTGGGCGAGCTGGTCAAGCACGTCGACGACAAGGCGCAGGAGATTATGGCCGTCGTGACGAAGCAGCAGTACGCGAGGGCTTTCTGCGACCATCTGGTCGAGCATCTGGCGACGAGCTTCATCGGCAACATGGTGCAATGCCGGCCCATCTCCGAGGTTGGCGCGCAGCAGGTGAGAAGAAAGGATTGTTTTTACATTGAAGGAGGGCGGGCCACTGACGGGGGAGGCGACGGAACAGATGCTCGTCGACAAGTACGCGCTCACCAAGTCGTTTGGAAAGCTCATGTCGCACCACAATCCGTCGTCGTCGTCGCAGGGACCGTCGAGCAGCTTCGTGCGGCGGGTGGA
The DNA here is from genome assembly GCA_001272575.2 of Ophiocordyceps unilateralis. Taxonomy (NCBI): domain Eukaryota; kingdom Fungi; phylum Ascomycota; class Sordariomycetes; order Hypocreales; family Ophiocordycipitaceae; genus Ophiocordyceps; species Ophiocordyceps unilateralis. The sequence goes on from LAZP02000041.1 coordinate 55,032, forward strand.
ACAGTCGATGAACCGGATGGATCCGCTGCTCAAGACGCTGCAAGTCCGAGCCGCGCCGCCCGAGGGGCTGGTGCAGGCGTATCTGATTCACATCGCGGACCGGTCCGACAGCAACTTCCGCAAGATCCTCGAGCTCAAGGGCGTACGCAAGAAGGACCAGGCGCACCTGATGGAGCTGTTCGGCATCCACCGCGAGGGCAGCTCCAACGACAAGCTGCTGGTGGCGAGCTCGGGGCTCCTGACGCCGCTCATGTCGGGGTCCTCCTCGGGCGCGGCGGGGCTGGCTTCCTCCATCAACGCCGTCGCCGCCCTGAGCGCCGGATCGGACGGCCGCTTCGACGCCGGCTCCCTGGGGGAGAAGCTCCTGAGCGCGGCCAGGGACATGGGCGCGGGGGGGGCCAGTGCGCCGAGCGGAGTCGAGAAGGCGACCATCAACGAGAATCTGCGGAATATCGGCAAGTTCTTTAAAAAGGACTTTGGTGGGCTGGGGGCGAGGTTCGGGAAGCGGGATGGGAGCGTGGGCGCCGAGGAGAGGCAGCAGCGGTAGGCGAGGGCGAGGACGAGGGCGGGCAGCAGCAGGAGGAGCGTGAGCGTTTGGATTTCCAATGAGGCGTCTGCCCGAGAGTTGATGTTATCCCATGTTATACCACCAAGTAGAGGTAGAAGATGGGGATTGTGCATGGGAGCAGAGCAGAGCAGAGCAGGCAACGATTCTAGAAGCCATGCAGAGGCTGTCTCGAAGCCGTCTAGAAGCCGTCTAGAAGCCATCTAGAAGCCATCTAGAAGCGGCCCGCCTTTTTGTCCCCCGGCCGGAGCTCCCCCTCTCCCTCTAGTCCGGCTTAGTCAACGCACGAGACGTAAAATTATATTACTCATGAAGGCATCATCTGTGCGCCAACCCTCTCGATCGCCCAATCTCTCGAAGCGAAACCTGCTCGCTGTCCATCTCGAGCGATCGCGCCAACAGACAAACTGTTCGCTTCACGGCTCGGGCGGACGTTGACGTCGAGCGTCGGATTGTCGACAGCGGCGACGGCGATTGGGCTGCGGAACCGGGACGCGCAACGCTCGAAAGAGATGCATAGCAAAGTCGTCAGTATGTTGCATCGCGCCCGGAGGAGACAACGTGTCGGCTAACGGAGGAGGGCGACAGTCATCGGCTCGGGGCCGGCGGCCCATACGGCTGCCGTCTACCTGAGCAGAGCGGAGCTCAAGCGTGAGTTGGGCTTCCCCGCGGCGGAAGAGAGCATCTTGCTGACGAGGCGAGGCGGTAGCGGTTCTGTACGAGGGGTTCATGGCCAATGGCACGGCGGCGGGGGGCCAGTTGACGACGACGACCGAAGTGGAAAACTATCCGGGTTTCGAGAAGGGCATCATGGGCCAGGAGCTGATGGTGAGTTTTTGAGGGCTTACGGCGCGCCCTGGTAGAGAGAGTATGCGGAGCCCTGACAACCTTTCCCTTTCCAGGACAGGATGCGCGCGCAGTCACAGCGGTTCGGCACGACCATCGTGACCGACACGGTGACGAAGCTGGATCTCTCATCGCGCCCCTTTCGTTACAGCACCGAGTTCAGCCCGGAGGAGACGCACACGGCCGACGCCATCGTCATCGCAACGGGCGCCTCGGCCCGGCGGCTCAACCTCCAAGGCGAAGAAGAGTACTGGCAAAAGGGCATCTCTGCCTGCGCCGTATGCGACGGCGCCCTACCGCTCTTCCGCAACAAGCCGCTGTACGTCATCGGCGGCGGCGACTCGGCCGCCGAAGAGGCCACGTTTTTGACCAAGTACGGAAGCCAGGTGACGGTTCTCGTCCGCCGCGACGCCCTCCGCGCCAGCAAGACGATGGCTTCGCGTCTGCTGGCGCATAACAAGGTGAAGGTGCGGTTCAACGCTTCGGCTATAGAGGTTCGTGGTCCGGGGGGGGATGGCTGCATGAGCCATCTCGTCATCAAGGATAATGAAACGGGCAAGACGGAGGTGGTCGAGGCCAGTGGCCTTTTTTACGCCGTGGGTCACGATCCCGCTACCGCCCTCGTCAAGGGTCAGCTCGAGATGGATGCCGAGGGCTATATCGTCACGACGCCGGGGACGGCTAGCACCAGCGTTCCGGGCGTGTTTGCCGCGGGGGACGTGCAGGATAAGCGCTACCGACAGGCCATTACCAGCGCCGGTGAGTTTTGTCCTCTTTCCTTTTTTTTTTCCTTTTTTTTTTCCTTTTCTCTAAAATCTTAATAAGGCGTTGTTCTATCGTGATTTGTTCTATTTTGATGTGAATGAGGCTGACTTGTTGCCTCGTAGGCACGGGGTGTATGGCTGCGCTCGAGGCGGAGAGATATCTGGCGGAAATGGAGTGAAGCAGTAGAAGAGGATGTGAAGGACATTAGATTCGATGGTATAGAGGGGGTAAAGGGCTTTGTAACTGTTAGAAGAAAAGAGATCTATGTTTGTTTTGGTCCGTGGTCTATCTGCTCGTTCGGTCCAGTTCAAGACGGTCGAGCCACCCACCCTACACTGGAAACGAGCTACCCTGCGCCGTCGTTCCTTTTTTTTTTTTCTGTCTCTACGACAGCATCGCCACAGGCAGGCAAAGCGTGGCCAAGCAATTCAAACAAACCGCTTCGTGCGTCTGGCCCAATTGTCATGGCGGAAGCGTCGGAGTCGTCCAAGACGGGCTTCAGCCTCGAGCGCTTCCGCTACAGCGGAGACGACGGATGGTCACGGGGTGGCGACGGACCGGCTCCGGAGGGCGACGCGGACACAGTGGGCGACGACGGAAGCGGCTCATCCCCGCCGCCGTCCTCGACAAGAAGGAGGCGACGACGAGGAGGAGGAGGAGGAGGAGGAGGAAAAAGCCGGCGTCTGTCAGCAAGCAGCAAGCCGGAGCTCCCACTCCTACCGGACCGACTGTGCAGCAACCTCCTAGTACTCCTAGTCGGACTGAACCCAGGAATCTCGACGTCGATACAGGGCCACGCCTACGCCCACGCGTCGAACCTGTTCTGGAAGCTACTACACGAAAGCGGCATGACGCCACGCATCTGTCTCCCGTACGAAGACGAACTTGTACCCCAACTCTTCAGCCTGGGCCTTACCAATATCGTCGCTAGACCTACTCGCTCCGGAGCCGACCTGAGTCGACAAGAGTTGGATCGAGGCGTAGAAGCGCTCGAACAGAAAGTCTCTCGTTGGAGACCCGAGGTCGTTTGCTTGGTCGGCAAGGCTATCGGTGACAGTCTTTGGCGCGTGCGCTTTCGTCGTCACAGGAGCCCAAGACGATGCCACCCTTCTTCGTCCGCTGGTCCCGTCGTGGAAAAGTTTTCTTATGGCTGGCAGCATCCCGCCATTCGCTTTGGCGCCGTCGAGGGGGTGTGGTCAGGCGCTCGTCTCTTTGTCGCTTCCAGTACCAGTGGCTTGGCTGCGTCCTTGTCGTTCAGGGAGAAGCTGAGCATCTGGACCGAGCTGGGAGATTGGGTTCGCATGCGGAGGGAGGAGCGGGAGGCTGCCTCTGCCACCTGAGGACCGCCGTCCATTATCATCACCATCACCGTCATCATCTTCATATCTTGTTATAAACAACAGCCCATCTTTCTTCACCTCTCGGCCTCGCTTTTTCTATCAAGTGGGCGGCGACATACGCCCCTTTTCCCCCTTATGGCGAAAATACAAAAAGTTTTTCCCCTTCTTACCAGACTCCGTAACGCCGGTAATGCCTCGGAAACTGATGGACCCTTCCCTTTCACTTGCACCGCTTCTCCACCACGCCCGCCCCGTTCTCCTCGTACTCCTTTCTCGATATCCACATCTGGTGAAAGGTGCCGAGACTGGCCAGGATGCTGCCGCCGATCCAGGCACCGAAGCGGCGCTCCGTCGTCAGGCCGGCGGCGTGCAGCTTGACCTTGAGGCCCGGGTACATGGCGGAGAGCTCGTTGTTGAGCCGGTCGTTGAAGCCGTTGATGAGGCTGGTGCTGCCGGTGACGACGACGTTGGCCAGCAGGTTGCCGCGGAGGTCGACGTCGACGGCGCCGAGGGCGGCGCGGATCAGTTCCGGGATCGTCTGAGACTTGGTCAGGCGATCCGACTCCGGCAAGGGATAGCCGGCGTTTTCGTCCCACATGCCCTCCGTCACCTTGAAGCGCTGCTCGCGCCACATCTGGTTGTAGCCGTCGGGCATCTCGAAGACGCGTCCCGGCTGGGAGCGGACGTAATCCTCGTTGCCGGGCATTCCGTACCGGCCGGGCCCGCGCCAGACCTCGACGACGGACTCCTTGAACTCGGTCAAGACGCGCTCTTCCTCGTAGGCGCGGAACGAGTCGCTGATTTCAAAGGGCCACTTGCGCAGTCGCACCTGGGGCGGCATGCCGGCGTCGACGGCCGTCTTGTTCTCCACCATGAAGGTGGCCGTCAGCTTCACACTGGGCTCCGACGTCTCCCACAGGCTGCGGACCTGCGACGACAGCCAGAGGCCGCCGACGGGGGAGCGCTGGATGGAGCGCTTGAGGACCATGCCGTCGTGGATGGCGGTGACGGACGTGTTGGAGCCGCCGACGTCGACGACGAGGGCCGTGGCCTTGCCGGCGGCGAAGGCGGCCAGGACGGGCGTGCGGCTGATCCAGAAGGCGGGACAGCCCCAATTCTCCATGATGATCTCGATGGCCTTTTCGCGGGCCTTGGGCGTGTTCCACGGCGCCTCCGTCATCAGTAGCGGGTTCTCCTGCAGCGGCTTCTCCGGCGCCGCGTCGGCCTCGTCCATGGTCACGTCGCCCTCGCCGTCCTTGACGTCGTCGTTGAGGCCGTTCCTCGACGGAGGCGTCGGCCGTTCGGGCTGGAGCCTCTTGATGAGCATGTGCTCCCATATGCTGCCGGCCATGTCCCAGTCTTCGACGACGCTGTCGCGGTTCATGTAGTTGCGCACTTGGAAGTCGGCACGGGGGATGAGGCATTCGTCTCCGAAGAGGTTGCGAGCCGGCTCGCTGCTGGTGATGCGACCGTAGAATGAGGGAAGAATCGACTTGGGCACATCTTCTCCGGCGAAGCCTGCGCGGGTGTTGCAGTAGCCTGGGTCGAGGACGAGGGCCGAAACCTCATCTGGAGGTGGGAAAAGATGGGTTGGTCAGTTACAGCAAGAGGAAGAAGAGCACGTACGTAACATACCGCCGCCGTAGATGTCGGTGGGCTGCGCCGACGTGGGCAGAGGCTGCTGCTGCTGCTGCTGCTGCTGCTGCTGCGCCATGATGGGCCGATGACGGGATAGTTGAGATTTTCACTATGGACGACGATAACCTGCCGTCTATCCTACCCTGAATCTCATGATGGGGGATATTATGCATGAATCGGGGACTCGAGGCCATTGAGCTACTTAGTCAGGTGCCCCCGGTTATGCATGCATCCAACAGAATTCCGCCTATGTAGAAAAGTACAGCCCGGAGACCGGAGCAGCGGGCATCGTAAGTGGGGCCGGAGCGGCGTTGCGACGGCGTCGAAGAGCTTTGAACAGTGGCCACTTCGGCGAAGGCGATACGGTGAACTCTTACGGCGGGAGCAAGATTCTTCATCGTCGTCTTGAGTTGAGCGAGCCGGAGTGTGCTGATAAGTGAGGCGTTGTGGCGGATATTCGTAATCGAGTGAATTGATTATAGGTGTCAATAAGATCAGTGCTTTCACAACAACCACTAGACACTTTGGCCGAGTGGTTAAGGCGATGGCCTGCTATCATCCGATGTTCAACCTTGAGCATCGATAGTTAGCCATTGGGTTCGCCCGCGCAGGTTCGAATCCTGCAGGTGTCGTTTTTTGTCTCTTTCTCGTGACCATTTTTTTTGACCATTTTCGTCCGCTCTGGATGAGTAAGACAGAGAGTATGATGCCTGCCTGTCTACTAACTACTATTACTTACACTACATACAGACAGATAGACATGTTTCGGGACACGAGGAATAGGGCTTGTCGGTTATCTAATGCAGTTGTTTGTTGTGTGTGTGAGAGGAAGGAACATGGGCAAGATGCTTACTTTGTTAGGTACTGTTTTGTTCTGAATCCAGGTTTCGTAAACTTTTACATCGGTAGGTAAGTTGGAGCATCTATTGAATTATTCTCCGACGATGAGTTAACCCTAACCCTGGCGGTGTCGGTCCATGGCTGAGCATCTCGGGACCCGGCTCCAGGGGCACAAAAGCTTCCAGCCGGGGATGAGAATGCTCGTGCAATTAATCGACTACCCATTGATGAATGGATGGATGCCGCGCGTCCTTGTATCTCATCAGGCTTCTCTACGAAATCTTTGATTCGAGTTTGAGAAGATGGGCGACTCGGCTCGTATAGAAACAGCATGAAAAGAGGGCAAAAGTTCCACCATGAAAATCAATGCAAGAATGATTTCACGACAACCGACACCACGACAGCTGCGAGTCTCTCAAGAACCGACATGGTTCACTCCCCGCGCCGAGACGTGGCGGCGCAAACGGTTTTTTTTTTCTTTCTCTTTTAAAAGAAGAAGAAGAAGAAGGGAAAAAAAAGAGGGGGGAAGGGGGACCCAGCCGCGGTCGAGTGCGAGCCCGCATTCCAGACGATGGCGCGCCGACGCGAATCACTTCCTGAGAAGTGGACATGTGTAAAAAAAAAAACAACTTTTTTTTTCCCTTAAAATTTGCATTCCTCTCGCTAAGCTGACCTAAGCTCACGATGGCTTCATGCGACAGCAGCAGCCTCCCTTTTTTTCCCCCCTTTTTTTT
>LAZP02000410.1:0-16697 GCA_001272575.2 Ophiocordyceps unilateralis
AAATAAATAAAAAAAAAAAAGTCCCCGGTGACTCAAGGCCACGAGTTGCTAGCCCGACTCGTACCCGCTCTCAGCTGCCAATCTCGGTTTAGCTTCGTCGAAGGTCGTCGAAAGGTATCTCCCTATCTGATTTGGCCGGTGGGTACTAGGCTATCGTATCCGACAAATCGATAATCGCCAAACTCTGCCATCCTCCGTCTGCCTTCACCCTTTCTCGTCTCCCTCTCTTTCTCCCCCCCTCTCTCTCCATCTATCCGTCTGCTTCTCTCTATCCATATCGCTCGCTGTCTTTCCCATCTCTGTCGTTTGCTTGCTATTCTCTCGCTATATCAATACATACGTGCTCCTTTGCCCCCCACCTTTTACTCTTTGTGCGCCCCAGCCTCCCTCTTCACCGAGCTCCCCTTTCTTCCACTCCCCCCCTCGGCTTTCATCCTTCTACGCCTCCTCTCGCCTGTCCGTCTCCTCACTGGCTGGCTACCTTGCTTCTGCCCGGAAGCATCCTCTCCCAACCCCTGTCGGCCGCCGGCAAGGTCTCCCCGCCCCTTGTCTCACGTCGCATCAATTCTACAGCAACATCGACTTGGGCGCTTACATTGGCCCTTTCTTCGCTTTTCTTCCCTCAAGACGCCATGTCGGCTTGACGCGTTTCCGCCCCGCTCTCGAGTGTCCATTCTCTTTACATCGTCGTCTGGGTTTTCTTTCATATGGTCATGGCGTCCGTCGCCTTGCCGGCCGATGGCGCCGCCTCCGTCGTCTTCCCCGTGTCGGATGGCCAGCCTAAACAAGCCGAGGCGCCGCGCACCATCCCCGTCCATCCCATCTCGTCGCTGCAGGTCGCCTTCACCGAATCTCTCGACGAGGTGACGGATGGCTCCATCGCCGAAAAGCCCAAGCTGGCCCTTCTCAACGCTCATCAGCGGAGGGCAGAGCTGCTCAATCAGGCCAAAGATGCCGCCCCCCCAGACGCCCTCTGGCGCTACCGTCCCGGCCAGACGCAGCACGAGCTCTTCAAGCTACTCGCCCAGATCGCCTTTGGCGTTTACCTCCTGCTCGACGGCATGGCCAACAGCAACTCCCAGGTCATCGCCATCCTGCAGAGCCACATCGACGACGTCGACGAATACCTCGAAGTCACGCTCCAAGACCTCGCCCAGGCCACGGCCGACCTCAACGCCCGCATCCATCACCTCAAGATGCCCCTGTCCAACGTGGCCGCCTTTGAGAAGCTCCTCGAGGACCGCGACTTTCGTCGTGACATCCTCACGGCCAACGAAAAGATCGACCACGTCCTCTGCCGCACCACGGCCGCCATGAAGCAGTGGGACGACGATGTCGCCGCCGGCCTCAAGTCCACGATTGCCTTCACCGCCTGGCTGGCGGAACAAGACGACTCCGCCTGGCGCAATCGCTGTCCGGACGTGGCCGATGTCTTTGACGCCATGAGGGGCAACGCCGAGGGCTGGCTGCTGGCTTTCGAGGACATCCACCGCCGCGCCGACGACGTCAATGGTCTCATCGTCCGTCTGACGACCATCATTGCCGAGATGGAGAAGAAGGCCGGCGAGGTCAGCCGCAGGACTTGGGTGAGCCTCTGCTTCTAATCCCACATGTCGGCACTCATTCAGAGACCCAAGGCAGGCGAGAATACCGCCCTTTGCTCCGTCGGCACCCGCCTCTCGCGCCCGGCCGCCTTCGTCCCTCCGATTCGGCGTCTCGGCGCGGCAATCGGCGCATCAGCCGCCCAGCATTCGCGAGCCATCACCCTCGAAAACCGACGATGCGCGAGCCGATGAGACGACAGCGACACCTCCCTGCTTGGCCGACGCATCGAGCGACGAGTCTCTTTATGTGCTGCAGCCGCGCATCTATTCGCCCAGAATACCCGAACCGCCGGCGCTCTTCGCGCGGTCCCCGCAGGAAGAGGGAGAGACGATGACGAAACGCGGCAGTCGCGCGGAGACACTTGGGCTGGCCGAAGGCTCTCCTCGCCAACGTGCGTCGCTGGGATCCGTCTTGACAGACGCCAGCAACCCGCCCGCCCGCTCCGTTTCCGACACGTCGACGCCCAGGCCGTCTTCCAAGTACGCGACGCCCCGGTCGGCCCTCGTGCAGCCCTTGGACTCGGCCTACGGCACCGACGTCGATGGCCACTCGCTGCGCCGCGGCTCCGCGTCGCCTCCGCCGCGTCCGCACATGGTGCACTCGCCGTGCTCGGAGCAGAACCAATTCTACCGCCCCGTCCGGGCTTCTCCGCACTCGCCCCTTCAGCAGAGACCGCACACGGCGACGGGTCCTCCGCCGCCGCTACAACAAGCCGCGCCGCCGCTACTGCGCAAGCAGCCGTCCCAGCCCGGCAGCATGAGCACGCTGGCAACCGACGACGGACGCTCGACGACGCCTCGGCCTCCTCTCGGGGGAGAGCAGCAGCGGCAGCAGCAGCTCAAGAAGAAGAAAAGCGCGTTTGGCTGGTTCAAAAAGGCATTTAGCCTCGACGACGAGGAGAGGGCCCAGTTTCAGGCTCGGAGGACCATGGCCCAGCCTGATCGCTACTACGAGGCTGGCAGCCCTCGGTTTCTCGACGGGCGCAGGATCAGATGACGGCCATGATTGTTTTTTGACTCTCACGTCGATACCCGACGAGCAGCGCGCAGAGGTCCCGCGACGTGGCTCATGCATGTTTTGATGATGTTTGTTTGGACTTTTTTTTTTCCCGGCACTCGAGCATGTCGGAATATCTAATCGCTTCTCTCTTTGTTGATTTGATTTCTTCGCCTTCACGTGGTTTGGCAGCGCGTGGTGTGCCTCAGCGAGCGGCATTGGTTTTTTTTTTTTCCCATACGAGATGGGAATTTCACTCTGCTCTCTGTTTCGTGTCGGGGCGCTGGGCAAGGCGATGGTGGGAACGGGTAGCGTAGCGATGGTTGTTTGGGAAGATGATGAATGTCGAACAAAGATGGTCAACGCATGCAGCGTAGGCATGGGGAGACATGCCAGGGCGAGAGAGGCTCTACTGCCCCATGCCATAGCTCCTCACACGGCTGAAGAAGAAGGGCTTGTCGTTCTTGAGTCCAAACTCGGCCCAGTCGTCGGTCAGCTTGTTGTAGCTGTGAAAGCTCCTCCAGACGAGCTTGTTATTGTAGGCGGCGCGGCCGGCTCGGCGAAGGAGCAGATGCATGCGGTAGAGATACTTGGGGCCTACGCCCTCTGTCTCGACGAGGAGGGAGCCGACGTCGGGTGCGTCGCTGTCGTCATGGCCTTTATCATCATCATCATCATCGGGGGTGAGGTGCCAACGACCGCAGAGGGCGAGTCGCATGGGAGAATGACCATGGTCAGCATGACGGTGCAGACGTAGCTGATCGGGCGTCAGCTGATGAACGACGTCGGCGGGATGAACGGTAGTGAGCAAGCTGATGAGGGAGCCGTCACGGAAGAAGCGCAGGTAGCGATAGTAGGTGACGATGTGAACCGGGCCGGAGCCGGCCCAGGCAGCCGGTGCGGCGGCGTGATGTCCGGGCCGGACGTAGTTGACGGTACTGATGTAGCAACCGTTGAATCGGATCCGAGGTCGTCGACGGAACATGTCGCACCAGGACGAGTAGACGGAAGGGATGAGGGCTGCCGAGCGAAGCCGACTACCGCAACAGTCTTCTCCGACCGGATCCGGACCGAATCGATAGCGCATAGCAGGAAAGCCAAAGAGATTCGAAAGACAAACGCGTCTCCAGATACGCTGCTCGGTAGCAACCAGGTAAGCGAGACGTTTACACACGACCGCCACACCCCCTCCACCTAGCCATCCCGGATCCGAAGCCGCCACCTCGGAGAGGATAAGGACGAGTAACTCATCTGGTAGAGAGGCGAGGGGACATGACGCTTCTTCTTCTTCGTCGTCGTCGTCGTCGTCGTCGTCGTCTGTCGAGGCGCGGATGTTGAGTCCGGCGAAGGAGGCGATGAGGTCGGTCCCGGAACTAAACTGCTGCGTTGGCGCTGCTTCCGGAGCCGGAGCTGCGGAAGGGGTTGGAGCGATGGGGAGGTGCTTCTCGCGATACCGGCGCTCGACACGGGGATCAAGCTGTTTTGCCTCCTCTCTCTCTCCCTCTCTCTCTCTCAAGTCAGTGGGAGAAAAAAAGCCAAGTCAAGGAGGAGAAGGCGTCACGCACCCGGTAAGCCTGTCGGTAGAGCTTGACGCTATCGCCCATATTACCCTGCTCCTCCTTTGCCATGGCGGCTTCGTAATGATCGAGCGCGGAGACGAGGTTATCGTTCCAACCATCATGTGCCGTAGCACTACCATCTTCTTCTTCGTCTTCGTCGTCGGTGCCTTCGGTTGACCTGATGTCGTCATGGCTCGTCTGAGGAGGCCGAGACGTGGTCGCTAAGGAGCATGATGGCTCCACCGTGTGTCGGAAGCGGAGATCCGAGAGCCATTGTTGGCGGAAGGACTCGAGTTCGGAGTCGAGACTTTGCGATGACATGGTTGGGAGGGATTGGTTGTGTAAGGGTGATGAGGGTGGTGATAGTGATGGTGCCAAGGTGGAGGCTTGGTTTTGTGTGTGTCGCTACTGGTGCATGAACACATACGTGCGGTATCTAGGGTAAGTGGCAAAGAACTTGCGGGACAGCTACCGTGACAGAAACGAAAGAAAGGATTACACGAAAACTCCAGACTCAAGAGCAATCTCGAGCACCCAGTCAATCCACATCCATCTGCCCATCCTCGACACCTCCATCCACCCTAAGCCTGACTCTGCGCTTCTCCCCCCCAAAGACGCTCTTCTTGCCCGCGACGCCCATGACAGCAGCCTCCTCCTCAGCAACCAACTCATCAGCATCAACACCCTCCTCCCTAGCCCTCTCCTCGATCCTCTTCCTAACACTACCCCTAACGCGAGGGAGCAGATGCTGATTCTTTGCGACGAGTTCACGCGCCGCCAGTAATTCTCGCTGTCGCTTACCCGCCATACGACGCTTATAAAAGACGCGCTCGCGACGGGCTCGTACCTCGGCCACGCGCTGCATGGCCGCGAGCGTGCGCTGGACGAGGTCGCGATCGTATCGGACCGGCTCGTTACGTCGCGCGCCGAATTGTAGCGTGCTGTCGACTGTCATTTCTTTGCCGGCTTTGTGGCGGTAGGCTTTGGTCCATTTGAGCTTTCGGGGGTTGCGCTTCATTTTGAAGTTACGGTGGCATTTGGAGCGGCAGAAGCGGAATGATTTGGCTGCGCACACCTTTTTGTTAGTATCTTCATTGGTACAGAGTGGTGAGTATCTGCGCACCGTCATTTCGTATAAAGGTGATGCCTTTGGAGGGATATGACGGCCGCCCGCAAAAGTAGCAGGACTCGATGCTGATCTTGCGATTAGGGAAGCCCTTTGCGCTGAGGAGGGAAAAGTGATATACCGCATGCTTGAGGCCCAAGACGTAGCGCCGCTGTCAGGACCGGGGAATGTAAAATCAGAGCAACTCTAGAGTCTTCATCTCGTCGCTCCTCGTCGCTCTCTTCACCTTTTTTTTTTTTCCTTCTTGGTTTGTCAGCCCTATCTTATCTCCGAGGCCCCGCCCAATCGCCGAAGCAGCCAATCATGACCCTGTCTGACATCATCGGCATCCTTACGAAGAACCTCGCTGCTCCGTGCCCCGAAAATTCTCCCAGCTCACGAGTCAAGGAACAAATGCCATCGCCACTCATCGCCCATTTTGCCTCGCCATCTCAGTGAATTCGCCGCCAGTCTACTGACGAAGGAGGGGGGGGGGCCCAGCGAGGTGGGAATCGCCATGGCGGCTGTTGAGCGCAACGCCGAGGGACAGAATCACGATAGGTTACTTGTGCAGGCGCCTGATATGGCGAGCTTGATAGACGGCTCAGACGACAGCGCGCCTGGGATTACGGCGACGCAGAAGATGATTTCCGCCATGTCGGGGAGCTTGCTCACTTCACTGCTTGGTGAGTCGACGCCTTTTGGACTATCCTTGCCGGACCTTGGTGCTCACCTATATTTTCTCTCGCAGTTACGCCTCTCGACGTCGTTCGCGTTCGCCTTCAGGCTCAATCGCCTTCCACGACCCCCATCGAACTCTCCCGCATCTCCACAAGCCACTTGTCACCCGCCAAGTCTGTCGATCTTGGTGTCACGGCATGTTGTCGACATGTCTTCTTCGCTGGCAACCAGGCCGGTTTATGCCTCGCCCCTCCGCGGATGGGAAGCGCTCCCGATCCGTCCGTCGACTGTGCCGTGCAGGAAGTGCGGCGCAAGACGTACGATTCCACTCTGGATGGTCTGCGCAAAATCGCCCGTAACGAGGGCATCACGACGCTGTGGCGCGGTTTGTCTCCTACGCTCGTTATGACCATTCCGGCCAACATTATATACTTTACGGGCTACGACTGGCTTCGCTACAACCCGATGAGTCCCCTGTCGCGGCTGTCGCCCGACAACGCGCCACTGGTATCGGGGTCGGTGGCACGCATATTGGCAGCCACTGCCGTCGGCCCGGTCGAGCTCGTCCGGACCAGGATGCAGGCAGCTTCCAGTTCGTCGGCAACCAACCATCTGACGGACACTTTCCGAGGCATCAAGCACATGGTCGGCATCCACGGCTACACTTCGCTCTGGAGAGGCTTGTCCCTGACGTTGTGGCGAGACGTGCCCTTTTCCGGGCTCTACTGGTGGGGGTACGAGTCGATCCGCGCCAAGCTGACGGACATGCGCGAGTCGCAGCGGGCGCCGGCGCCGACTAGTCCCGAGTGGCGGTACGAGGCACGTTTGCGATTTCAGCAGCGCGAGAACCATGCCGACACCTTCGTCGACAGCTTCGCGGCCGGGGCCCTGTCCGGCACGCTGGCCGCCATCGTCACGACGCCCTTTGACGTGGGAAAGACGCGGACTCAGGTGTATCGCGACGCCCCGCGGGGCCCGGGCTCGGCGCCGGCTCCCGAGGCGGGCAACATTGTGAGGCTGCTGTGGCACATCTTCAAGACGGAGGGCGTGTCGGGGCTGTGGAAGGGCTGGATCCCGAGAACCCTCAAAGTGGCTCCGGCCTGTGCCATCATGATCAGCAGCTACGAGGTGGGCAAGCGTGCCTTTCGGACCGTCAACGAGCGAGCGTTGAAGAAGAGTCACGGCGAAGCGTGACGGATGACTCCTAGCATTGCCGGGCTCTCGCGGAGGGTTGGAACTTACATTCTCAGGTGACGCTTTTGTTGTCCATTCGTTGAAGGTTCGGCTAGAGGGTTCAAGGAACAAAAAAACACGGTTGAAGGAGATAGAGACCAAGAAATGTACGATAGATGCCAGCAGCATGTGCATGTTGCCTCGAGTCTACACGTTTTTGAGTGGGACAAACGCATACAGTAAGTAGAGACGATGGCACATACAAAGACAGTCAGGAAGAAGGCTCAACTTGTCGTGCTAATGTCCCAACCACCTTGCGAGGTCTCTCAATAGGAATGACTCAAACGGGCGAGCTCGTTGCCAGGCGCATCTCAATAATGATACCTCCCAATAGGCAGCCCTCGGACCCATCTGAACGACTAGCGGCATCGGCAGGGCGTTCGAGTCGGAGCAGATGATCAGCCTGGATGTCATAATAGCTGGACCTGAGCGGCCCAAAGTGTTCCGTTCCAAGACAACTGTTTCGAGGTCTTACACCACGATAAGGGGACAGTTGAGGAGACGTTTACGACAGTGAGATGCTAACACCAATGAGACGCGTTTTCAACCGCCCTCGCCCCCCCCCTTTCAAACGAAATGACATCTGTCAGGAGATCTGACGCCAAATACCTTCTCTCCACGCCAATGAGAAGACAGAACGGCAGCGGGAGATGCTTTTGCTGACGCGGCCACGAGATGGCGCGGCATAGCCCTGACAAGGGTCCGAAGCTTGGTCAAGACGCTTGTCTCGCAGAGGCAGGAGTCGAGCGTAACCGAATTCGTTCTTTTTTTTTTCTTTGCTGCCAGTTTTTACCGATATGGATGACGCAGGATACGATGAGGCTAGATGAGGGACATGCGTATTCAGCTGAGTATCTTTTCTCTCACGCTCTTTTTTTTTTTTTTTTCCCGGTCTTATTATCTGTCAAGTTTCGTCCCGCCGCGCATAGGATGTCTAGGATCTATGCGCTTGCCCCCCTACGAGGTCGAGACTTTTTTCTTTTTTTTTTTTATTCTTACTCGCAAGAGCCATCACGTCGAAGGCAAGCCAGAAGCAAAGACGGACGGGACAACAAGGAGGAAGAAGCAAACGAAGCAACGGGGGGGGGGGGGGGAAGAAAGCGAGCTGCAAGAGCGAGACGAGTCCCTCCTTAAAGGGCTTCGCAGGAACTTGGATTGGTCGGCTGTGATAGAAAAAAAAATGATACACGAAAACAGTCGGAAGAGTTTAGTTTCCCTTGTTGGTCTCGCTATACGATACTCGGGAAAAGGAGTCAAGGCCGGATACGAACATCGAGAGAGACAGCTTTCCCTTGAGTGTGCCGTGCCCCTGCAGCCTCGACACAGGGGGGGCCGAAAGTGACTGAGACGCGAAAAGAAAGGATGGGCAAGAAAGAGGCTTTGGAGTGAGCTCATGTCGTGTATATAAGGAAGCTTTGGCATTGCCTTCCATCCAGATTCTCTTCCCTCTCCAGCCAAGCTCTCACATTCACTGTTCATTTCACCACCACTCGTTTAATATCCCACCCGCTCGTGTCCCCTCGCTTACACGGCGGTCTGAACATATCCATCAGCAACCATGAAGGTCCTTGCCCCTCTCGTCATGGCCACCACGGCCTTTGCCGCCCCGGCCGGCATTCTCGGTGATCTCCTCGGAGGCGGAAGCTCAAGCGGCGCCGGCACGACCCCGGGTCGGGGTTCTCCCGGCGGTGTCCTCGGAGGAGTCGGCAACCTCCTCACCGGCAGCAGCGGTGCCCCCACTTCCGGCACGGGTGCTTCCTCCGGCAACCCTGACGGCGGCCTCCTCGGCGGCCTGGGCGATGCCCTTGGTGGCAGCGGTGGTGGTTTGCTCGGAAACGGCGGCAGCAACAACGGCGGCAGCAACGGAGGTGTCAGGCCCGGAAACGGCGGCTTCGGTGGCAGTGACGGCTTCGGAGGCAAGGGAGGTGACTTCGGCGACTTCGGTGGCGGCAAGGGTTTCCACGGCGGCAAGGATGACTTCGACGGCTTCCATGGTGGCAAGGACTTCGACGGCTTCCATCATGGTGGCAAGGGTGGTTTCGGAGGCGACTTCGGCGGCAAGGGCGGATTCCGCCGCTTCAGCGACAAGGGCGAGTTCGGCGGCTTCCACGGCGGCAAGGGTGGCTTCGGTGGCTACCACGGTGGCAAGGGCTTCGACAACTATCACCATGGCTGGGAGAAGGGCTTCAGCTACAAGGGTGAGCACCACGACTACGACTGGTTCTTCGAGCACAAGGTTGTCTGCCATGAGAACAAGTTCTGCTGCGACAACGACAACAAGGTGCTCGGGTTCGAGTACGGATCTTGCGGTGGTGGCATCAAGTGGTGCTGCAGCGAGAAATTCCACCACGTATGTCCATCACCAGTTTTTCCTCCTCTTTTCTCTCAGCCTGCCTTTCCAAAACTCCTTCACCGTCCTACCAGCTAACTAACAACTGTCTCTTTTCAAGGGCGATTTCCTCGAGCAGTCCAAGGGTAACTGCTTCCCCGTCTTCGACAAGTACGACAAGTTCGACAAGTACGACAAGTTCGACAAGTACGACTACTAAATCCGCCCTGCTGCGGCTTCGGTGCGCCGCTCATCGTCTGTTACTCACCTGTATATTCGGGCCGTCTGCCGCGTCTGCGCCGGCGACTTTGAGCATCGTGGATAAAGCTTCTTTCGGATAGAACATAGTTTCTTTTTTTTCTCCAAACCCCCTCAGCATAGTTTGTCTTCTACTGGACATATCCAAGAGGATGCTTTCGGCATCTGTGGACCAGCATCGCAGGTTCAGCGTGTCTAGCACAAAGAATTGACACTCGTGAGAGTCTTCAACTTGCTAGTTCCCATTGGTGAAATCGTTATCATGCTCGTATCATCGCCGCCCTCTTTGACAAACTGTTTTGTACGTGCTTGAGTCATGGGAAGTGAAAAATGTCGACAATCGATATAAGCCATCACGTGACGCTCTATCATTCAGGAAAACCATCACCAAATCCTCTCCCAGTTTGACCATCAACTCCGCCATCGCTTGAGGCACTGGCTTCAAAATCTCACGCTTGTCTTTCAGCCAGCTCCCGCCACCATGGCTCAATACAAACTCGCCAACGTAGCGCAGCAGCGCCTCGCCAGCGATGCCTACGTTCTCGACCTGCGGCGCACTGTAGCTGGCCTCGCCGCCATCAGCTCCGACCAGCGCCTGACTCTGCTGGACGCCCAAACGTTGGCGGTGACCAGCAGCCGGACGCTGACGCATGGAAACTCGACGTCGTTGGCGCCACTGGGACCGTCGTCGAACATCGTCTGCACCGCGGGCGAGGACGGTTCAGTGGCCATGTGGGATGTGCGCGCCAGGGAACAGATTGCTTGCTTCCGTGGTGCGAGGGCTCAAACATCTCTGGTCAGGCTCGGGGAAGAGGCTGACGGCTTTCAGCGACCTCATCGCCTATCCTTTCCATGGCTTGCAGCGAGAGCAGCAATACCATTGCCGTCGGCACCGAGCTGCAAGAACAGACTGCCTCTATCCACGTCTGGTGAGCCTGTCCGCTCTCGCGCTTCACAGGTTCGTGGATTGCCTCGGTTGTCTCACGCCGAACCAGGGATCTCCGCGGGCCGACCATGCGGGCGCACTATCAAGAGGTGCACAGTGACGACGTGACGACGCTGTCGTTTCATCCTACGTCGCCCGCTCTGCTGCTGAGTGGCTCGACCGACGGGCTTGTCAACTTGTACGACACACGTGTCGCCGACGAAGACGACGTAACGTTGCAGACGCTCAATCATGACGCCTCTATTCATCACGCCGGCTTTCTGTCTGATAACATCGTCTTCGCCCTGTCCCACGATGAGCGTTTCTCTCTTTACGACGGCGTCGCTCTCGAACCGCAGGATACCTCGGCCACTACCACGATTCCTTTCGGTGACATTCGCGGTCCTCTCGACTGTCGGTACGTTGCCGACGTCGTGCCCAAGACAGATGGGACAGGTGCCGTCCTCGGTGCAGGGTCGCACGAGTCAGTGAACCCCCGCTTCACCTTGTTAAATACCTTTTTTTTTTTCGTAGCGTTGGAGGAGTGGCTAATCATCCTGCATAGTCGGCAATCATTCGATTTGGTCTTCCTCACTAGGGACCCGGTGAAGCCATCGTCGTGGCTGCTGGACAGGGCCAACAGTGTCGGACTGCCGGGGGCTCACGGGGAGGAGATTGTGCGAGCGTTTTGTTTCCTGGACGAAGAGCAGCTCGTCTTCACGGCGGGCGAAGACGGTAACGTCAAGGCTTGGAGGCCAAACGGCTAAGAGGCACATCCACACAGTCCTTTCCCTGTGAGAAGCTAGACGATACCCCAAAGCCTTGATTCATTTGCTCGTCCATTCAATCGCTTAGGCAAACTTGTCGTGCTTGCCCTTGACCTTGATGTCGAGTAGCTTTTCGTGATAGTCGCCCTCCCTCCTGGCGCGCTTCAACAACTTGATCTCTTCCTCGGACAGCTTGCGACCGGCAGCCTCCTCGAGCTCGGAGCGGGAGATTTTGGCCAGCGCGCGCTCCTCCTTGGAAGCCTTGAGTTTGGGCTTGAAGCGGGCCTGCATGCGGATGCGAAAGGTGGTGTCAAAGGTGATGACGTCGGCGTCACCACGGACCTCTGCGCCGACGCTAGCCTTGGACGAGTCCCTGAGGGTGAGAAAGGTATCGCGTAGCGTCTGCAGCTGAAAAGTGCCCGGAGTGTCGGCCGTAGCGATGACGTTGAAGCTCTCGAGCGGCGAGACTGCCTCGGACGTAGCAGATAGGCTACCCTTCCCGTTACATGACAAATAACGCCCATGGTGACTCTTGAAGCGGAAGCTCTGGGTTCCGGACACGCGGTTGGCGACCCAGACCTGACGCACGTCGTGAGGCTCAGCCGTCGCCGGGTTATCGTCGACCATGTTCTCGAGGGCCATGGCGTAGACGGCGCCTCCGGCGTCGCAAGACAGCGCCGAGGGTTTGTCGGTGGGAAGGACGATGAGGACGGGTCCGATGACGTCTGTCACGGCTTCGGCTGAGACCCAGCTGTCGTCGTCGAAAGCAGCGTCGTCGGGCTGCTGCTGCTGCTGCTGCTGCTGCTTGGCGGCGCGGGGAGCGTCATCGGAATCTGCGCGCTTCCGCTTCTTGGGCTTCTTGTCGCCCTTGAATGTCAGTGGCTTCACCATGGCTGGCTTTTCTCGGTAGTGTAGTGGTAGTAGTAGGTAGCTGGAGATGACGTCGACGTCGGGAACGGGAAAAGGTCAGCGCTGTAGTACGAATACGAGATGAGCGATTACGTAGGTAGGTGGATAGCCAGCCAGCCAGACTCAGACTCCTCCCCCGCATCGTCAACGGCGACGACGCCAACCGCTGCGTGTCTCCCTTTTCGGTTTATTTATCTTGCCTCATCCATCCACTGTCTCAGCTCCCGTTTTGGATCTTCCATGTTTCGTCCGCTTCCTTCCTTTCATCCTTCCACTCTGCTCTGTCCCTCTTGAGCAGCGCGACCAGTATCATGGTCGCCCAGGCGCAAGTCGTCACCGTGTCCCTCGAGGACTTGACCAATGGTAATCCTGCCCGATCCAGCTCGACGCTGCAGATCACGGCCAGAGACATGGAGACGCACCGAGGCGGACGCAAGAGAAACTAGATGCTTAACTAACCGCTTCCTCTCCTCGCCGTCTTTGTCTTGTCTGAACCTCTTGTAAAGGCACCGTCTCGTTCGAGACCTTGCAGCGAGCCTTCGGTCCTGACTCGCTCGGCATTCTCATTGTCAAGGACGTTCCCATCAAGTTTCCCAAACTGCGGCGTCTCGTCCTCTCTTATGCGTCCTATCTCGGGAATCTGCCCGCGGCAGAGCTCGGTACGTGTTCTCGTCGCCCCTCACCTACAAGCAAACATTCACGAAAACTCGTGTAACTTAATGCCTTCCTTCACTCCTTACCGCAGAGCAGCTGGAGAACGCCGAGGCCAAATACCTCACCGGTTGGTCCCGCGGAAAGGAGACGCTCAGGAACGGCCAAGTCGACACCTTCAAGGGCTCTTATTATGCCAACTGCGCCTTTTACGTCGATCCGGCCCTCGAATGCGCCCGGCCGACGCCCGGGTTCTCTCCCAAGACCTTTCCCGAGTACCTGGCTCCCAATGTCTGGCCATCTGACAGCGCCTTGCCGGGCTTCCGTTCTAACCTGACGGCTCTCTGCAGCCTCATCATCGATGTCGCCGTCCTCGTTGCCCGCGCCTGTGACCGCTACGCTGAGAGAGATATATACGGCTATCCGCGGGGCTACCTCGAGCACGTTGTTCGCACGTCTAACACCACCAAAGCTAGGCTGCTGCACTATTTCCCGAGAGAGGCCGATGCCGCTACCACGGACGACGACGACGACAAAGACGATGACTGGTGCGCCACCCACGTCGACCATGGCTGTCTCACCGGCCTGACCTCGGCCATGTTCGTCGACGAGCGGGTTTCGAGTCCTCTCGTTCCCTCGGCCGTGTCTCTCAGCGCCGCTTCCGCCATCCCCCCTCTAGTGGAGCTGGCCTCGTCGCCCGACCCGTCTGCCGGGCTGTACATCAAGTCGAGAGCCGGGGAGACTGTCCATGTGCGAATCCCGCGCGACTGCATCGCCTTCCAGACGGGCGAGGCCCTCGAGCGCATTACCGCCGGAAGGTTCAAGGCCGTCCCGCACTTTGTCCGCGGACCGCGCGCCGGCGCCGGAGACGGTCGCGTCGCTCGCAACACCCTCGCCGTCTTTACGCAGCCGAATCTGGCCGAGATTGTCGATAGGGAGTGCCAGCTGACCTTTGGCGAGTTTGCGAGGGGCGTCGTGGCGCAGAACACGGTGGCTTAGGGGGTCTATGACAAGGCAGGCCATCGACCGCTCCGTTCAGTATTGCTTGAGTCTCAATTGATCTGCTTGCTACTGCTACTCTTGTGCCGTCCTGCTGTCATTTTGCATGTTCTGATGACGAGATCGACTGATGCAGTCTGTGAAGCTGCCATTATGACTCACAACTCGTCGCAAGGGGGGGGGGGAAATGCACGACATAGGATGAGTGAGGACCTCAACTCACGAGCATATCTGAGGAATGAGTGGTGCGAGTGACAGGACACTGATTTCTTCTTCAATTTCTTCTTTCAAGCTACTGAGCATGTTCATTATAATGTCGTCAGGCAAGACGACTCTGAGTCGACATGTTCACTCCTCTTCAACTCTTCCTCATCCCCCCGACGGCATGGACGATTTTGAGCGAGCTCTGACGCGGACACAAGAAAAGGGGTGGTGTATGGGTATCGGGTTGGGAGTTGTATTCACATGTTCCTTTAACCCTCACTCCGTTACGCCCAGGCACCAACAAGGCTCATGAAAAAGGCGCCAAAAAAGACGAGGACGCAGGCGATGACGCGTTGCTTCCCCCGAAGGATGCGCCAGCTATGGTCGCTGAGAAAGTCCTCGGACAGCAGCTCGACGAGCGATGCAAAGGTCAACAGGCCGGCCGAGATGGCGTTCATGACGCCGACGACGATGAGCCCAATCTCCGAGTCCGGACTATACAGCGTATGTGTGGCTAAGCCGATGGCCTGGCCTAGGGGCGTTGTGCAGCCGTAGGCGAGAGCCATGCACCAGGGTTGCCACCTCTTGGAGCCCCATTCGATGGCCGAGATGCGGGCTCCCAGGGCGAGACCCTCGAAGGTCTGGTGGAAGACGATGGCGATGAGGAGGACGACAAAGTCTGCGCCGACGGAGACGCTGACGGCCATGCCGATGAAGATGCTGTGGAACAGAATGCCCATCTCGAGGAGGATGCACTGGAGACGCTCTTTGCGGCGTGCCAATTCGGGCGATATCTGCTGGCTCTCGGTTGAGTCGGCCCCAGCACACTCGTCCGGGTCCGACTTGGGCTCGGAGCCGCTGCCCCGAGCGGGGTCATGCTGATGAAATTGCTGGGCGTTGCTGCCCTCGACGACGGGGCTGTTCTTGAGCTGCGTCAGGCCCAGCGCCAGCGTCGTCGACCGAGGGCTCCGCGAGCCCATCAGGTCGCCAAAGGGGATGCCGACGGTGCTGCTGCAGAGATGCTGAGAAGGGCGGATGCCGTCGTCGGAGCGGGAACCGGTGCTATTTGCGGTGACGGAGGCGGACGAGGGCACGCGACGGGAAGGGTGTAGGATCATCTCGACGACGGTGACGAGGAAGATGGAGGCCAAGGCGATGGCGCCGGGCATGGCCTGATACTGGCTGGTCCAGAAACTGCCGAGGCAGGGGTTACCGAGCGAGATGAAGGCGGTGGGAAGCAGGTGGACGAAGGCGGTAGCGATGAGGACGCCCGTTCCGAAGTGACGGACGGCGAAGAAGAAGCGGCGCGGGATGCGCAGCCAGGGAAGCTTGGCGGCCATGATGGGGAACGCGCAGCCGAAGGTGGAGACGAACCAGATGATGAGCAGCGCTCCGACGTGGAGGGGGGTGTTGTAGTCGACTGTGTGGTCGACGCCTCCGACGTGGCAGGTTGCGCGCTTGAGGAGAGGGGCCGGGGCCGGGGCCGGGGCCGGGGCGGAAGACGGAGCCAGAACAGAAGCCGGAACCGGGCCCGGAGCAGGAGCAGGAGCAGGAGCAGGAGCAGGAGCAGCAGCAGCAGCAGCAGCATCGCCGCCGGCCGAGGCGGAGTTCCACCGGGCGACCTCTGCGGTCATACTCGGAAAGAGATAGGACAAGAAGACAAGTGACAGGATCCACGCGGTCAAGGTCCACAGGTGCTCCGGGCGCCGCGACACCGAAGACAGCCAGGAAAGACGGAAGCGGCCGTCACCGCCGGCAGCCGTGTGAAGAGACGCAGAAGACGAAGCGTGATAGCACGGCCCCGCAACCGGCGCCGAGACGAGGGGCCGCGGGCGACGGAGCGGAACGGCGGCGGCGGCATCGGCCGTGTCCCCGGCAGCGAGGCCCGGAGACGAGGCGGCGTCCGCGTCCTGACCGGCGGCAACATACTGGCGCAGGTTAGAGATGCCGTTGAGGTCCTGACAAGTGGTGCGGTCCGGAGCCAGCGCGGGCGGGCTCTGGTTAAAGGCCAGATGTCTGGAGGAGGAGGAGGACTCGTCGGCTTTGTTAAGACAGATCATGACTGAGAATGGCCTGTGTAAGACGGCAGGGGGGGGGTTGATTCGGGGGAGGGGGGAACAGGAAGAGGAATATAGATAGTTTGGGGCGAGAGGAAGGGGTTTTTTTTTTTTCACTTTCGTTGGTTCTTTAATTAATCTTGGCCCTTTTCGAATTTTCCTTTTTCGTTTTTCCTTTTGGGATTGAGGCTTCGAGGGAGAGGAGAAGAGGCGGGTGATTTGAGGGCATGGAGATGAGCGGTCGCGCTTTTGCTTGCCAAGGCCCTAAGGTAAAACTAGGAGGCAGTGGCAGCGGGGCTTGAATGGACTTGGCAGAAAGCCTAGATAGGGCGAGACCTAAGAAGCTGTCCAAGGCATGCAAGCCGACGAGGTGACTCTCTATCGCGGAACTATCCACGTCGACGTGGTTTTTCTTCCCC